>VYZW01007980.1:0-14868 GCA_013401315.1 Balaeniceps rex | reverse complement strand
ACGAATCAGCTTATGGATGGGAATCAGGGAGTCTCAGTTCGTGCGATATTGCCTCCGGTGCACCGTTGTGGTAGCTATCGGTACTTCTTGTTCTTCAACCCTCAGCAACCCCACAATAGAAGGGTCCTCTGAGAGGCCGGGTAAGGTGGACAGCTGTTTAATTTGCTCTGTCTCCAAGGCAGCTATACCAAAAGCCCACTTATACCCTTTTGGGTCCTTGAAATACCCTCTTCTGAGGTGGTCTATGCCAAGGATGCATGGGGCCTCTGGGCCAGTCACAATGGGGTGCTTTTGCCACTCATTCCTGGTTAGACTCACTTCAGCCTCCAATACAGTGAGCTGTTGGGATCCCCCTGTCACTCCAGAGATACAGATGGGTTCTGCCCCTTTATAACTTGATGGCATTAGGGTACACTGTGCACTGGTGTCCACTAGAGCCTTATACTCCTGTGGGTCTGATGTGCTACGCCATCAAATCCACACAGTCCAGTAAACCCAGTTGCCCCTTTCCTCCACCTGGCTGGAGGCAGGCCCCCTCTAGTCCTGGTCATAGTATTCATTACTCACTTCTTGTAAATACAAATCAGAAGTCTCTTTATTGAAATCAGGGGTAAGATCAGCCCTTCTACTCTGTCTGGGGAATTGCCCACTGGAAACTGGAAGAACTCCCCTGTGTGCTTGTTTTTCCTTGCAACTCACGTACACGTGCCTCTAGGGTCAAGGTAGATTTTCCATCCTGCTTTCTCATGTCCTCTCTGTGGTCACGCAGGTAAAACCACAGGGTGGCCTGTGGTGTGTATCCACTACATCCTCTCTCTTGAGTAGAGGGCCGCTTGCTCCTAATGGCTGAGATACTGGTCCGTACAGGTGGGGAGTAGGACATACCCTCTTTGAGTTGCTGGAACTCTCAGGACAATTTTTTGGGCAGTCTTTCCACAGCTGAAACACAGGCCCAGAGGGAGGAAGAGAGACTTTCTTCATATTGCCAGAGTTGGCCAGCCAATTCATCCACTGTTGGCTCCTCTCCATCTTTCCAGATCATTACTGCCAATGAGTTTGCATGCGACAATGGTGTGCTCCATACAAACTTCCGCCACATGGGTCATGTGCACCTGACTTCATCTGGATCTTTTGATAACTGCTCATTGTCCAGACCACTATAAATCACCTCCAGCACGGCTAATTCTCTCAGGTACTGGATACCTCTCTCCATGGTGGTCCACTTGCCTGGGTGACATATAACATCTTCCTTGAAGGGATACCTTTCCTTCATGCCTGACAGGGGTCGTCTCCAGAGGCTGAGGGCTTGTGCCCCTTTTCCAATTGCTTTGTCAATGCCCCCTTCCCCAGAAAGGGATCCCAGCTGCTTTGGCCTCCCTACCCTCTAATTCCAGGCTACTGGCCCCATTATACCAGCATCGGAGCAGCCAGGTGATGATGTGCTCACCTGGACGACGACTGAAATCTTTTTGCATATCTCGCAGTTCACTCAGGGATAGGGTTCGGGTGGTTACCATCGCATTTATGGGTTCTGCCTCTTCCTTCTCTTCTCGTGACAGCCCTGGTTCATCTTCACCCCTTACTAAATGAGCCAATCTTCTTGTGTATTTTTTCTTGTGTATAGGGGTGACTGATACCAGCACGGTTTGGTTCTCTAGTTCAGCCACAGTGCCTGTCGCTGGGGTTTGAGTATCTGCAGTGTTTGTCACTAGGGTTAGAGTCACTGCAGCACCTGTCGCTGAGGTTTGAGTGGCCGCAGTGCCTGTCACAGGGGTTAGAGTGGCTGCAGTGCCCGTTGTGGGGGTTGATCTCTGGATGATATTCTTAAATAGTTGTTTAACCCTAAACAAGACCTGAACTGCATTCAGGACACGTAGTAGTAGGAGCATGCTGGTTTGAACATCCCAAGGATATTCAAAATTCTCAAGAGCTGTTGTAACTAGCCTGAAGGAGAAAGGAATGGTGAAGGAGCCAGGGAAAATGTGCCCCTCTGTTTTCCCCATAGATCGATTCTCCGAGGAGAAGGGGTAAAAAGCGTAATTATTAATAGTTTCTGAGAAATGGCTCCCAAAACACCTGAAGTACAGGAATGATAGCAGTGCTGAGTACAATCTGATGACCGATAATTTTATCATACCATAAGCCAGTGTTACACAGCACAGCAAAGCGATAACTTTAATCCAGCTCCCAGAGGTGATAAACAGCACTGCAGGGAATGCATACGGCAAGTAAGGTGTTAGATAGCACAACTCTGAGAACAAGCACAACTCTGAGAGCAAATGAATCAAAATTGCCACCAGTGACTATTAAACTAATATAATGAATGCTTATCACAAATTTGTTTTAACACGCTCTGGTCAGATCTGCCGTTATCTTGAACACTTTGTGCCCCATGTTGGGTGCCAAAAAGGACTGTTGTGGTTTAACCCGGTACGCAGCTAAACACCACACAGCCGTTTGCTTACTCCCTCCCTCCCCAGTGGGATGGGGGAGAGAATAGGAAAAAAAAAGTAAAATTTGTGGGTTGAGATAAAGACAATTTAATAGTACAGAAAAGGAAGGGGAAAAAAAAAAAATACAAAATAAGTGATGCACAATGCAATTGCTCACCACCCACTGACCAATACCCAGCCAGTTCCTGAGCATTGATCACAGCCTCCCGGCCAGCTCCCCCCCAGTTTATATACTGAGCATGACGTCATATGGTATAGACTACCCCTTTGGTCAGTTTGGATCAACTATCTTGGCTGTGACCCCTCCCAGTTTCTTGTGCACCTGGCAGAGCATGGGAAGCTGAAAAAGTCCTTGACTGGTGTAAGCACTACTTAGCAACAACTAAAACATCAGCGTGTTATCAAAGTTATTCTCAAACTAAATCCAAAACACAGCACTATGTCAGCTACTAGGAAGAAAATTAACCCTATCCCAGCCAAAACCAGGACAATAACCCACATGCATTCTCTTTCCATATCACCTACTCAGCCACCAGTCACATAACAAGCACCTGCACAAGCCCAGTGCCTGCTCCTACTCTGTCAGCTACTCAGCCACTGGCGACATCACAAACACTGGCAGAGCAGCAGCATCTTGTCTTCTAACACCCTGTCTTTTTTACCTCCATCTCTGTCTGCTGTCTCTCTCTGCTGTCCTGTCTCCCAAGCACCTTTCTCACCCACTCCATGACCTCCCAACGCCGGTTAATGTCTTTGTGCTTCTGTGGCAGATGTAACATTGAGATCATTGTCCCACCCTCGTCATCCACATTTCTTTCTCTTCTCTCTCTGCTATCATCTGCCAGCTTTTTGATGCATTTTTTTACCTCATAGGTGCTTTTGTCCTGCCTCCCTCCTGCTGTTAAACCTTGTTCCTGCAAGAAAAGTCACAATCAGTCAGTGTTCCCTCCATGGCATTGTGCCTGCATCTTCCTGAGCTGGACAGCTGGTGGGAACCGTCACCACCAGCCCCGGCTGTGCTTGAAGTCTTCTCTTGGCACAGGCGCACCTCTGGGCGTGCTTGGTATGTATCATAGTTCCTGATGGAGAACAGCAAAACTCAAAGTAACTCCTGGGCTCTTCCTGCTGGAAAGAGCTGATTTGAAGGCAGTTGGCAGCAGGCCCCCGAGGCTGTGCAGAGGGTGTTCCTTGTGGCCATAGGTCACATAGCTTGGCCATAGGTCACATAGCTTGGCCATAGGTCCCACATCTGCCTCTTTCTAGCAGAATTTTGGAAAGATCACTTCCAGCTGTGAGCTGCAGGCCAAGGGCACAGGGCAGAAATAGCCCCCACTCCTGAGGGCCCCAGCCCCACAACTGACCTCTGTCCCCAAACTACTAAAACTTCCAAAAAGAGTCTCTCTAACCAAATTACCTTCTGTTTTAAGAAAACAAACTGTATACTTCCATAGTAAGCAAGATGGCTACAATTTTTAAAGGGCTATTTGGGCTCCTATTCCAGAACAAAAGACGTTTCCATTACAGAATCTCAGGCACCACCTCCATGATTGCCATCAGTGACCCACAAACACTGTGCTGTAAAAAAACCTGTCAACTAGTAAAAAGTATCTTCTCCCCCCACCAAACCTTTTCTTTTTCTCATAGCCTCAGACTACCACAATAATAACCATATTATTATTCTGTAAATACCACCAATCTGAAAACCCTCCAATGCATCATTCACTGACGTGACCAATAGCACTGTTAATAAGGGATAACCATC
Source organism: Balaeniceps rex (assembly GCA_013401315.1). NCBI lineage: Eukaryota > Metazoa > Chordata > Aves > Pelecaniformes > Balaenicipitidae > Balaeniceps > Balaeniceps rex. The sequence goes on along the minus strand of VYZW01007980.1, from coordinate 10,653 downwards.
ACTAACCATGCACCTACCTGTTAGTCCTTTGCAGCAAGGCCTCTGTGACTGAGCACGTCTATGTGGATATCTCTGCCTGACAGGAGAAGACTGTCCTGAAAAAATGATCTTAGGTTGTCTTGGCTGTAGTGAAAGCAAAAGATTTAGAATAATGATGCAAACAAGTTTAAGAGAAAGCAGGATAGTGGAAGAGGCAGAAAATGTGGTACGTCTCTCCCACCTCTAACTTCAGAGAAAATTTCAAGGGTGGTTCTTTTTTTAATCACTGCACAGCACAAGTGAAAAAACATGTACTTGCTTTTTAAGGAGATCTGAAAACCACAAGAGTAAGACTATCGAGCCTGTGTAAATACTCTTCTTTCAGGATATGTCACTCATTTTTTACATCTTACTGGATAACTGTAACTTAAAGTAAATAAGTTCTGATATGGAAATAACAACACTTCCTCTGAAATCTTTGAAAACAACAGTATATTGAAGGAAAACTGTTCATATAAACTGTAAATGACACATTTGCATTGTCAAATGTAATAATGCTTTTGAGTATCTTTGCCATGGTCATCTTCACTTTCTTCTGATGACATTACAACTACCATACCTCAACATAACATTAAACCGTTCAAGTACTCTTGCAAATTACATGAAATTCAAAATGCCCTATGCAGATGCATATTGGTTTTGCTATAACCATGACGTTAATGACACAATAAGTCCTGCCAAACCTACAACGTGCAAAACCTGAAGACCAATTTCTGCACTACTCATTCCAGAAATTACTGAGCAGCACAGAGAAGCACACATATTGATATTGTTCTCACCAAAACTGCTGGATGATTTGTCATCAGCCTCAGTGATTAACAGCAGGCAAGACTCTCCTATCTGTCTTAGCTCAAACACAGCTCCTATGAAAACATGTATTTCAGAAAGTGCTTCAAGGAAATGTTTTTAATACAACGGTAAGAAAACTGAACAATGAGTCTGTGATCACTACCATCCCCATTCCTTGGCCCTCCAACACTCCTATCACAAAGGCATGAATTTCTCCCCTTTTCTGCTCCTCTGATCCTTCCTATTTTAGCTCTTGCCTCATTTAAAATTCCAGAGTTTTCACACTGATCATGAATGAGTTGCCCCATACTCTTATTTCCCATTCAACATACTATTTATAATTGCTTTTTCCAGTCCCTCCTGCCCAGCTCCCTGAAATCCACCCACTTGAACCAAGCCATCTAGTTCCTCCCTCCAGACTGCCCATGCCTTGTCATGAGGATCTTCAGCTAATATTTTCTGAACTACATCACCACATGATGAGTCAGCTCTCAGTCTCCCTTACTAGTGAAATGCCTTTGCCATGTTTGACCATGTTTCATTTTGTTAACGCCTTGCCCTACTATGGTTTCATCAGGTCAGCTTCTCCTTGTATTCCTCCAATGACTCCAGATGTTCCCCTCACTCTTCTAGTGGGACTTCTGATCACCAAGGGCTTAGGTCTGAACTAAGAAATAAAAACAGGCCATGGACTGTCCTCTGACCTGGTAATGATTAGCAACAAGGTTACCCCTATGCTCTTTAACACCTGCACATTTACCTTGAACCCTTTTGTGGGTATTCATTGTCAGTGGTCAAGTCTTATGCAGTCTGTGTAACAGGTACAAGATGCTACCTTCACTAGGTATTGCCCAAATCATCTCTTATTCAAGTTCTGGTCAGCTCGACTACTGCCACAACCTTTTCTGTCCTTAGGTGCAGTCTTGCCCCATTCTGACCTACCCAGAAAGCTCCTACAAGGATCATCTCACTTACTGCCTTAATTGCAACTAACATTCTCTTTAAAACGCTGAAGCTGTTTCCATCACTTCACACATACAGTTAATATGTGTAAGAGACTGAAAGAGTTAATGTCTCAAACATTGTGGTGGGACAGGTTGGGGCCTGCACAGGGACAAGTTAAGGTCTCCATAGCAACAAATTGGGGTCTGCATAGTACCACAGGTGGGAGCCAGGAGGCGTGTTGGAGGATGCACAGTTCTGCCTTCGCCCTGTATGACCGGAAGTCATGCAGAGTTCATTTGGGGAAGGGGCTCACAACCACCTGAAAGACCCCTTGCGACCACCCCCCTCCCCAATGGCACCTGCGCAGAAGATGAAGAACATTCTGGAACAATTCTTCAATAGTTCAATATAGGCTGGGACTAGCCTATAAAAGACACAACTCCGAGGAGCCACGTCCGCACCCTCACCACCGGAGGACTCCACGCTGCTGCTGCTCCGGACCTAACTCTCCCACCAGGTGCCGGCGCCGCTGGTGCAGCTGGAGGCCCTGCGCTCCGAGAGCGGCACGCCCGCCACTGGAGGACTGCCACATACATGCCCACCACCGGAGGATTGTCTTTTCTTCCTTTCCTTTCCACAAGCTTGTAAGTATTTCAATTAGAATGCACATTGTCTATTGTTGCGCTTTCCTGGTTCAGGGTGCCTATCGCTATGCTTTCCAAGGTCAGGTGGTTTTTTTGCCATCAATAAAGTGTTTAATCGATTGTTTGGTGTCGTTTCACCTTAATTTAGCCCAAGGGAATCACAGAACCACCACGATCCTCCCTGGACAGTCCAGTTTGGATCGTGACAATATGGCCATTCATGACTTAGCCTCCTTCCTCATGATATTTCCCACCAACTACCAAGATGACAGCTCCTAATTACAGGCCCTGAGAGCAGCTTCCACAGACTGTCACCTGGTAAACACCAGCAGGAACACCACTGTCCTCTCCCCTGCCCATCTCCACATTCAGGAGGAGCTGTTCACACACCCCTGGCAGCCGGCTGTGCTGCCTGAAAATCCTTGCTGTGCTTCTCTAGGCCATGAAAACTGTCACGCTGCGGCTGTACCCAGATCACTGCTCCTTATTTTGAGTAACACTGTCCATTTCGTTGTATTCCCACCTGTCTACAACTAGCTGTTGTCTTCCGTCTTGTAAGCATTTTGGAAAAGCACACATTTTTTTTCTGAATACCTGTTCTGAGCTCACTGCAGTACAGGCCCAGAGTCCATGACTATGGCTGGTAAAGTCAGCAGCAATACAGAACTGTGCAGAGATGAAAAATACTCAGTAGTTCAGCTTGTAGCAATTGTTTAAGACAAGGCTTTTGGCTAGAACTCAGTCAAGAAAATTTAAAACCAGAACTAACCTACACTCCCTCCTTGATTGGCAGCTCTTTCTTCATCAGTTCTTTCAATGTCTTTCTTTCCTCTGGAGTACATATCAAGAATTTCCTCATTAAAAGAAACAAGAAAGACCAGTCACAAATATGCAGAAAACCTGACACATGCATACTCAGTGCCTACACAGTAACGTTATCAAGGCCCTGCATATATGCAAAAAATTAAATTAATGTACAGTTTTCCTGCACAAAAAGCAGTTAACAATCAACTGAATACAACCACCTATTGTCACCTATTTTTACAAGAGGCATGTGGTGTTTCAGCTTATAACTTTCAGTCTGTTACATATGAGAAATTGGAGAAATGTTTTTCTGTAAGAAGGAAATCTTTAATTGGAAATGTCCAAAAGTTCATGGCCTAATTGCCTCTCTATTCTCCTGGTCCAGAAAATTTTACAGAGGTGATCAGAAAGCAAAATCAGATCTCCTCAGGAGATCCGGTAACTATATGAGTCTGTCTTTCATTTTCATCCCAGAGTGGTATTTATATACATTAATAAGATACCCCTGAGCCTTCTCTTCTCCAGGCTGAACAGTCCTAGTGCTCTCAGCCTTTCCCCGTACGTGAGGTTCCCAAGTCCCTTAATCATCCTTGTGGCCCTTTGCTGGACTGTCTACAGTACGTCCGTGTCTCTCTTGTACCGATGAGCCTAGAACTGGGCACAGCGCTCCAGGAGGAGCCTCACTAGTGCTGGGCAGAGGGGAAGGATCATCTCCCTTGACCTGCTGGCAACACTCCTGCATCAGGCAGCCCAGGATACCATTGGCTTTCCTTGTGGCAAGGGCCACAGTTGCTGTCTCATGTTCAGCTTGGTGTCCACCAAGACACCCAGGTCCTTTTCTGCAGAGCTGCTTTCTGGGTGGCCCCCAGAATATACTGGTGCCTGGGCTTGTTATATCCCCAGGAGCAGGACTTTGCACTTCTGCTTGTTGAAGTTCATGAGGTTCCTGTTGCCCAATTATCCAGCCCGAGAAGGTCCCTCTGGATGGCAGTACAACTCTCTAGTGTACAACTCTCAGAGTGTCTTCTGCACAATTGCTGAGGGTACACTCTGCCCCATCATCCATATCATTAATGAAGAATTTAAACAGGATCAGAGCCAGTATTGACCTACTTTGAGCTACTGATTACCATCCTCTGGACCTGGCCATTCAGCCAGTTCTCAATCCACCCCAGCCCATACATTAAAAGGTTTTCTGTGAGGATCTTAGGGGAGACAGTGTCAAAGGCTTTACTGAAGTCCAGATAGACGATATCCACTGCTCTTACCTCATCTAGCAGGCTAGTCATTGCATCCCAGATGTTTATCAAGTTGGTCAAGTATGACTGCCCCTTAATGAAGCTGTGCCAACCGCTTCTGGTGATTGTCTTTACTTCATATGTACCTGGAAATGGTTCCCAGGATTAGCTGCTCTATTACTTCAATGAAGGACAAAGGTGAGGCTTACAGGCCTGTAGCTCCCTGGGTCCTGCTTCTTCCCGTCTTGAAGACAGGAGTGACATTCGCTTTCCTGTAGGCTTCAGGCACTTCTCCCAGTCACCAGGATCATTCAAAGATTATTGAGAGTTGCCTTGCAATGACATCTGCCACCTCCCTCAGTACTCATGGGTGCACCCCATCAGGGCCCAGAGACTTGTGTATGTCCAGTTTCCTTAAGTATTCCCTGACCTGATCCTCCTGTTGCTCTTGTTCCAGCTCCAAAGACATGTGTTGACCCTTTTCAAAGCCGCCCCTGTAGTGTCTTTACCATCCACCAGATAATTAATAGCCGAACAGTTTTGATCTTTGATAGTGACTCTGTTATGGCTTGCTTTATCAGCTTTGTGTCTCCCTGTGTTGTATTTACAGCATTGCCTGTTGGTATGTCCTGCACACAAATGAGGGCTGGGGGTGGTATTGCCCTGTATGGTATCCCTGTCTGGTGCACCCCAGGGCAGAGCTGGCACATAGGGCACACAGGTGGGGTTGATGACACATTAATGAGCCCCATTGATGCCTCCATGGCCCAGCAATAACCAGGACAGTCAAGCTGGGTTCCCTGAGGCTATCAGCAGGTCTCCTCACTTGTCCAAGGAGCCCTGTGACTGGCTGCCTGCTGACACGGTGGACTTCCACATCCCTGTGCACCCAGATATGAAGTTCAACGCATAACTGGTCAATTCCTGGGTTTGCTGTCGTTATGATCCGGACAACGTGCTACTGATCTGTATTTATTGTTGCACCATTATTTAGAAATAAATGGTTGATCCCTGAAGCTGCCGGTCGGCAGCCCAAACCTGAACCCTGCAGGACTGCCTGAAGCCCTTGCAGGAGGGCCAGGGCAGTGGGGATGGAGGGGTTGGGGGAGATTTCAGTGCCTGTGGGGGCTGCAGGGTGCTGGGCTGGTCGTTCAGCATCCGAGTGGAGCAGGGGGAGCAGGGCAGCGGAGGCACAGCTACACAGCCTGCAGCCCATCCACGTGGAGCAGCCTTAGTCCAGCCTGGAGCTTGGGGGTTGTCCTCACCAAGCCACGTCCAGTCCTGCATGCCTGTTCTGTCTGGGTCAGGTGCTTGAACTGTTAACACTCCAGGAGCTCTGCAGCAGTGAGGAGGGCTTCCCCAGAGACCCACAGGGCAGCAGGGACTGGCAGATGGCACCACAGCCTGGGAAAGAAGACCTGGCATCTGTCTCCTCTTGACAAGGCTGCAAGCCTTTCCCAGACTACTATGCGAATAGGCCACTTATGGGGGTCAGAGCCTGAACTGGGTTCAGTGCCCAAGGTAGGGACAAGGGGCAGCCACCACCTCAGGTATCGCATGCTGCCAGCCATCAGAATAGAGAATCTCAAGACCTGCTGGGCTGCAGCCATGGCTGGGGGAGACTGGAGGTCAAAGGATGTGGGCCCATAGCTGTAGGCCGTGAGGGCTGAAGTCCCAGAGACACCAGGGCAGGTCAGAGTCAGCAGCACCTCCCATGGGCATCTCCCAGCAGGATGCTTGGCTCCCTGACCAGGGCTACCCCATCTCCTTCACGCCCAGGCTCTGAGTGGCCAGAGCTCAGAGCCCAGGGTGCAGGACCCATGCCCCTCTGACTGTGTCTCCCTTCCCACTGCCCTTCCCTCTCCAAGCTGGGGAAGATGTCCCTGCACCCCTTGAAGGTGCTGCACCCCTCTGCACAGACCAAGTTCACTGGCCCACTGCACAATGACCTCGGTGAACAGGGCTTCATTCCTGGGGTTGATCCTGCCCTCAGGGAGCTGGGACATGACCTGGCACAAACATTTGGGGTTTTTTTAGGAAGAGCCCTGGGGGACAGGCATTGGGGCTCATCCAGGCAGCCAGCCTGGGGGGTCACAGGGGCCAGGGTGGGGGCAGGCTGGCCAAGCAGCTGTCCAGGTTGGCGGGGGCCGATCCCCAGGGACACCATGGAGGGTGAGATGGTTTTCCAGGCATGAGTGGTGGCTGCTGGCATCGGGTCCAGCCCTTGGGGTCACCGGGGCAGGCTGGCTGGCTGTCCAGGCACAAGGGGCAGCTGCCAGCATTGTGCTGGGCTCCCTGGGTTGTGGAAAGGTGCCTGTGGAGACAGCAGGCTGCTGAGGCCTTGCTATGGCTGTGATGCTGGGCATGTGTGAGGGTGCAGGGCACTCCTGCGTGTCCTGCGGGCTGTCGGCACCCAGATGCACACAGGAGCTGTGGGGCACACAGCATGCTGTGCAGAAAACAGGGTGCTCCACGCCCCTTGACTGGGGCTCTTCTACTTTGCACAAGCCACCCCCCAGCTCGTCTGCTCTCCAGCTCCCCTGGCCCCGACCATCCTGACCTGCCTGCTCTGCATATGCTGGGAAGGAGACCTGACACAGGCGACTGAAACTGGGCACAGCACTGTAGGGCCAGGTGAGCCACCTATTCTCTTTTCCCAGCATGCCTGGCAAACATCAGCACTCAGCTCCCCCGTCCGTCCTTGAGCAGACTAGGGTACAACTTCAGCTCCACTGTTCGAGACTAACCAAGTCTATTTAAGTCGAATAAGTTTTTTTGAGAAATAACCTAAGTGGATCTTTGAATTTCATATGGTCACAGATTAGTTATAAATGGAAAATCTAACTTTTTTACAGCTATTTAATCTACAAAAGCTCTGTTTGGCTCAAATTATATTACTGTGTAAGAGGAAATTCTTTGCCCATGTTACTAGCTGCTTTTCAAGCATTCAAGGGAAGATAGCCTTTCCTTTCACATACAGCCATATTAATTTTACCTATTTTTCAGGATTGCCATCCATTACTCAGGCATCAGCTTTTCAGTTAAAAAGGTTTGTAAACTTCACCATATGTAGATGAAAGTGGCAGAAAAGTTGTTGTACTGTATCTTTTGCAATAGGAATAGGGAATAGAGCCTTCCCTTGTATGAAAATGTTGACGTGTACTTTGATGTAATTTAGATAGAAACACACTAGTTAAAAGTAAACATGTATTTATCAGGAATTTGGAGTCTTCTGTGTAGCCAATGTTTTATTCTCTTAGCTTGATGAGCTGTTTAAGCCTCTTTTGAGAGGCTGGTTTCTAATAACTATATCATAGAGGCTGCAGTAGAGTACTGCGGAAGACCGGACTCCAGACACAACCAATATGATCACCAGGAAGCCGTTTATTATACTTTGCATACAGCTTTTATATTCTTCTACACCCCGTACATGCAATCACGTAAACTTTACTGATTCCTGATTTGTACATTACTACTGTCTATCGCAACAAGCATATAAGCCTCGCGCTCACTCATTGGGTATTTCATTGTCATTATCTTATCCTGCTTGCGGTTACTGTCTCTCTATTCTAGCAACTAAGTTCCGTATACTGGCTAAGCATTTCTCTAAACTTATATAATGCTTGACCTTCAGTAACACCCTGACCTTTAGCCTACTTTGTCTTCATTATCAGGACTTGATGCCCTCGTTCTGCTAGGAATGTATCCACAGAGTACCCCTGTTCTGTGTCATTCTTGATATTTATTTTCTGTTCCTCACTTTCAAAGACAGAGCATCAGCCTGAATGGTTCTGATGTTGTCTAGCAAATCTTGTAGTCCTGTGCCATTTCCATCTATTGCTTTTCTGAACACAAATAAGTAAGCAATGAGACAAAACATCATCACAACATTATTTTTGTTAGGAAAGTTATGTTAGAAATGCTACTGTTAAGTTTAATGTACGTCTGAAACTTCAGCCAGAACTGTGAATTGCCTGATACTCATTTCTGCTCTCTTTAGCAATGTGGTACTGTGCCAAATGTTAAAACCTTATCACATACCTCAGCAGTGGACAACATTAGGTCTGTCTTTGGAAATGCTGTTAGAAGATATGTTGACCATCAGGTCTCATTTGGGCATGAAGTTTTCTAGGAAATTTCCCTCCCCCTTCTCTTTTAAAGAACAGAGGCTATGCTAACTTTGCATGCATTTCCTTCATGGTGAATTACAGAGAAGGAGTGTTGCAGTATTAAAGGGCTCTCCCTTGTCTTGCAGAAGGTGTTGTAGCATATCAAAGGAAAGAGTGAAGTTGGAAAGATGTTCCTTTAATGCACTTAAGGGATCTGCCTGTAACGCATCTGCTCGTAATGTTCTTAACAGCCCACCTATAAATATTAGACTGGTAAAAGTGGGCAGAGCAGTTCAAGAAAGAGTGTCCTTCCCTGGCTGCTGACAATTTTGAAGTGTTCTTTTCTACCACTGTCAGTGACCTAAACAGTGAAATAGGTATCAGAATAATCAATAGATGGTTCTAATATTGTGCGTACTATGATATATTCAGGTATTAAAAAGATACGCTGGAGTTGGTGCTCTATATGGTTAAATAATTTTTATGACTCAGCAAAAAATATTTTCCTTAGTGTGACATAAATAGAGTATAAAACAGTATATCTCTACTTGTGAGTAATGCTTGATATTCACACCAGCAAAAGAATTCATTTTCTGTGTGTGTTTCTGTCAAACTGTCCATAGGACTGTGATGAAAGTGGGCTGTGAAGATGCAAGTTTGGCATTTAAAATAAAAGGCTAAATGACAAATGAAAACTGCTTTGTGATGAAATGTATTTTTTTATTCTTCCTAAAGTGTATGTTTAAAAAAAACCAAAGAAGGCAGCATACTATAAAGTTGTATATTGTTTACATAGTAATAAGGCTTTCTGAAACTAGAAAATTCTTCTGAAAGTGAACATTCTTGAAAAAGCTGAATAACAAATTTTACAGATACTTGTGGATCTTAAGGTGAATTTCTGTTTCTTTTGCACTCAAAATACGGGAGAATTTTTTACAATCCCACAAACATAGTGCATCTGCAACATAGTGAATCTTGCCTACACACAGAAGGAGCCCCACACACAATCCCACGCTAGTCACAGTGCTGCTCCGAAATTGCAAACGTCCAGGGAATTCTCCTACACTAAAGTTGTCAGGACTCCAAGCTGTTACTGGTCCTCTCCTTGCCTTCGCAATGCTTTCACAGCTCCACAAGAACAGCGGCTCTGCACTTGCCTAGGCAGGGAAAGGATTCAACACTCTCTGATATGTCAGCCACAGCGCTGCTCCGAAATTGCAAGACTCCAGCGCATTCTCCCACGGCAAAGCTATCAAGAATGAAAGTGTTCCTGGTCCTCTCCTTGCCTTCGCACTGCTATCACAACCCCACAAGCACAGAGGCTCTGCCCTTGCCTAGGCAGGGAAAAGATTCTACGCTGTCTGATATTTTTACCCAGAGCTTTGCTCCAAAATTGCAAACATGCAGCCAATTTGCCAGCGACAAATTTGCAGGGAGTTTTGGAACCTTTCCTTACCCAGCAAATAGCAGAACCTCTGTGCTTGTGGAATACTGAAAGCAGTGCGAAAAGAAGGTGAAGAGCAGCAACAGCTTTGATTTGCCGGCACCTTGGTTGTGGGCGAATTTGTTAGACATTTGCAATTTCAGAGCTGGGATGCAGATAGCATGAAGGAGCTGTTGGCGCATCTAGCAGGCAAGGCAAGCCGAGAGCCGCAGTGCTTTCCACCTTTGCCATGGGAAAATTCCCTGGACGTTTGCCATTTCGGAGCACAGATGTAGAGAGCATAGCAGAGAGCTTTGAATCCTTTCCCTGCCTAGGCAAGCGCAGAGCCACTGTTCTTGTGTGGCTAGGAAAACAGTTCGAAAGCGAGGAGAGGACGAGGAACAGCTTTCATTCCTGACAGCTTTCCTGTGGCAGAATTGCCTGGACGGTTGTAATTTCGGAGCAGGGCTCTGGCAAACATAGCAGAGAGCTTTGAATCCTTTCCATGCCTAGGCAAGCGCAGAGCCGCTGTACTTGTGGGGCTAGGAAAACAGGATTGAAACCTTTAGCGCATCCTCGCTTTCCCTTGACACTGCTTTCACAGTCCTGCAAACATAGAGAATCTGCTCTTGCGTACACACAGAAGGGGCCCAGCACACAAT
>VYZW01007978.1:5575-22938 GCA_013401315.1 Balaeniceps rex | reverse complement strand
GAGACTTGAGTTTTTTCTTAATATCTGGAAGAATCTTTGTGCCTTGTACACACGGTGCTTTTCCATGTTGCTCATGACAGAGAACGTCTCATTCTGTGTCCACCAGCACTGCGCAGAAGAAAATTCTCAGCACCAACATGAATGTCGTGACAGTCCTTTTTGAATTCAGAAGTTCAGCTTGCACAGGTCAGACGTAGTAGCTTCCATGTGCTTGATGACTGAAAAGAAGGTAGCAACTCCCTTAATGAAAAGGGATTATAGTATCCTTCCTGAGCAACAGCATTTCTTTGTTTTGAGGCTGGGACAACTGAAAAATGTGACAGTAGTGAAAGGGAAGAGTCATGTGCTTTTCCAGTGACAGCCTCCCTCCTCCTCCTCACTTCATGCCTGTGCCTGTGGTGGCTGGTGTTCAGGGTTATTACTTGTCCAAGTTTTCTGAGGGCTGTTTTCCTTATTGTGTCCATTCAGGTCTCGGTCAATCAGCGGAGCGTCGTCTGGGCTCTCCACCAGTCCTCTCAGCAGTCCAAGGGTAAGTGGTGCTGCTTCAAGATCTGTTGGTCCAATTCACTCACACATGCTTGATGCTTTTCGACATCTGTTGCTGCAGAGCTGTGGCTCTTAGCTAGGATGTTTTGTTTTTCCTTGGCAGCTTGTAAATTTTCATGGGTGGTGAGGGAAATGTTATTTACAAACGCAAGCAGGCAATTTCTCATACATGTTCCCTGCACTGTTAGCAGGGATCTCACTGTGCCCCTGCCCTTTTTCAGTCTCATAAGCACATAGAATAACGTTGCTGTGACTAAACACTGCCATATCCAGCTGAGGTCTGTATACGGCATGGTTTCAGTCCAAATATCAGGAACCATTTCACAGCTACCTTCAGGTCCTATCAGGTCACAGTAGAGCACCAAACCATGATGGTTACAACCAGCTTGATTCTGTTTGCCTCAGAATAGCTTGTATTAGAAAGTCAGAGAAAATAAATTGTACAAATTTGAGGGCTAGCAAATTTAAAAGGAAAGTAAGAAGTTGACTAATTAAGATGAGAAAAGAACACCCAAACCCCTATAAATAAAGTACATTCACATGCCCTTATTCAATATACAGTCAACTAAATACCAATACTCAACTAATACTGATACTCAGCTGGTACAAAGCATGCTTGATAGTACATCTGTTGCAAAGTTATTACATTTTCTAAGTGCAATGACAGAGGCCTCCCTCTCCTTGGTAATTTCTTTAGGGATAAGAGGGAGTATTCCTAGTGTCTGACAAGGTCAGCTTAGTCACTTCAAGACTGCAGTCCTTACAAAAGTCAAGACCTCATCAAGAAGTCTGTAGGGCTATGGCAATCCATGTTACCTACTTGTCTGGCCCAGAGTCTTTGGAGGATTTCTACATACTTCCCATGACTTCATGAGAAGATGCCATCCCCCATTGGAAATGGACATATTCCATGTGTTAGGCTGTGGATACACCTATGGATCTACTCTTAGGTATATGAAGATAACATCAGTATTCCAAGTATTTAAAATTGTAATTCCCCAGTAACATTGTGTGTAATTCTTATGCATAAAGACACACTGTCAGATGTAAGTTTATAGGCTAGTAAAGCTTCCAGCTCCTTGCTTGACTGAACTATTTTCTGAAACATATTCTGGGTTCCTATCAATTGTTACCCTGTTTTGCAACTGGTATAAATGTGTTTGTGGACTCCTCTGCGTCTTTAATGTGCCAGGAACCAGTGAAGATCCATTTCCTTGTTTCTGCACTGGGACTGCTGGATGTCAGTGGAACGAAGCAGAGGTTTGAGAACTCTTATGCCACTGCAAAATGTACTGAAAAAGAGCATGGGAACAGTTTTGTGCATAAAATAAGCATCCAGTGCAGCAAACCTAAATCTTTATCTCTTGGGATCAATTTCTGACATCTCAGTAGGACTACATCAAAGAATAAGGATGACAAGATCTGTTCTGTAGTTGCTGTATCTTACCAGTATTACTTAATAGACAGTTGATTAAATAGTCTTCAAAGGGATTTAGCAACCAGATGGCATTTTCAGCAATCATAACGATATTAAGGCAGGTCAAATTTGAGGCTTAAAAGGAAAAGTTGGAATAAAAATCATATTTTTTTAAACGTCCTTACCTATGCTTCTAATAGCACCTTAGATTATTGAAAGAGAACATAGTTTAAAAAGCAAATACACATTTCACTATATGTGCTGCTTAAGTTCAGTTCTATGAGGAATTGAATTCGACAGCAACTAAGAGTTCTTAAATCTCACAAGATCTTGCTAATGGTGTTCCTCATTGCACCAGCTGAAATATAAACCTAATCTTGTTCTTTATTTCATTATTAAAAATGCAGTAATTAAGGGTGCCCCTTCAGATTCTTAATGGCTTAAGTGGGAATCGAATTTGACTTTATTTCTTTCAAATTCATTTCTCAAACCATCATACACATAAGATACAAAAATTGCAAGGAAACATTTGCAATTGACAGTCTTTGTCTTTTATCCATTGGTGTCATTTGCAAATGGTTAATAGTCAGATGCTGATAGTGACTTCCATAAATTAACCACTTTCCTCATCTTTTCCCCTTCCTTTCTCATTGGCGATCAGAATTTACCAACATGGCAGACTTTAGTTTATCTTTACATTCCTAATAATAATGCAAATGTTTTGGTGTAGTGATTTTCTTTTAATTTTGGTGGCCTAACCCCAAGTTCTTTAAAGTAATTACAAAACTTTGATGCAAACAATTTTAGGAATTAAGTCTTAAATACATTTCTGTGTTTTTTAAATGTGGCAACATTGTGCCATCAAACACAGAAAGTAAAATCACTAGTGAGTGTGCTTACCTGGGACTGAGATTTGAGGCATGGTTACATGTACATAGTATATAGTCTGGACAGTGCTTGATTACAGCTTTTAGGTGTTAAGAATGGATAATAATAATAATGGTGATAAATCATTTATAATAGGGAATAATTTCTAGAAATCAGAATCTGAGTGCAGACCAAGGCTAAAGATCTTGAGTAGTGATTTCTATTTTTACAATTCTGCCAGTACTTGTAATCTAAGGTGTTAACAGCAATGTTTTGTAAGGACATTTGTTTTGGTTTAAATGTCATTTTTTAGCTTGCTAATATCCCCTTAAAAGGCTTCTATCCTCCTAAGTCTGTGGATTGCTGTTTGCTGTTGACATATGAATGGTTTCCCAAAATGCCTCTAACATGTCTAAATGTTCTTGTTTGGGGAAAAAAAAATCATAATCCCATTTTGATAACTCAGTGATGGATTATGAACTTTGGTTGTCTTTTTCTTTTTAAACTGTGTCTTACAAAACAATGGCTCACCCCACCCCCTCCACAGAATTGGGACTTAATGGCAAATATTGCTGTGACTTTATGACAGAAATTCCGATTATCAAGCTGTCCTTCAATGCGATGAAGGATGTGCAGGAGAAGCATAAAGTCTGATGGGAAGTATCATCTCTTCCCAGATAAACAAATTTGCCAGGCCTCTCTGAAGTTTTTGCTGTAGCTGTTTACAAATCAAACACCAACCTGAGTTCCTATTTTTCTTGTGGTGATGTGTGCTCTGAAGCCTCCAAGTGAATGCTGAGCAGTTTAACCTTCCAGGCCAGGGGAGGAGAGTGGATGGCCACGTGGCATCACTCTCCCTTTTCCCCCTCTTTCTGCAATGGGTGGCTGCAAATGGGGTGTGCATTAGCCAGAGTTAGGGGTAAAGAGGAAGGAAAGAGGTTCTGACTGGTGTGTGCAGTAACCTGTGTGTATCGCCTACCACTCCGTATGTATCACACAACTGTTTTGAGTTTCATCTCTCTGCTGGATTTGCATATGGGCACTTGGAGCTGAAAGAGGTGGTCCCATTCTTGGCACATCTCAATTTGTCTGTGGCTTGAGTGGTTCTTTTTCCCCTTCCTCACCTCCCTACAGCATCGTGCTTTTCTCACTGCAGGGCAATCAGAACAATCCCAGAGAGATAGCATTTCTCTCTTCTTTTTTCTTGGTTACTTTCTTTCTTTTTTTTTTTACTTTTCCTTTGTTTTACTTTTCTTCCTGTTGTTTTCCTTTGCTGACACGTGGTTGGTTAATATGATGAAGCCTGTTATGACACTGTTGTTCTTGCTGCTGCCGCTGCTGCTGTTGTTGATTATGCTGTGTTCCCAGCTAACTGCATGTCTTTTTTTTGTTTTTTGTTTGTTTGTTCGTTTTTGTTTCTTTGCAAAATCCCTCCCCCCCACTACCCCTTCACCTCCATCTCTTGTGTCTCCTTGTGACATGGTGCATCTTTGTGACTCGGATGGATTTTATTCTGACTTTCCTTTCCTGCTCGCCCGCTCTATGCGTATTTCACTGTTTTTGATGTGCATGGACACTCTGCGTCTGTCTTGTAGCCTATCAGAAAGTTCTTCATCCCCCCTCAGACCTCCGACCTCCCTTTCTCTCCCCGACCCCAAGTCTCCTTGGACCCTGATGCTTGTAGGAACGCCTCCAGGCCTGGACATGTACTCCAACCAAAGCCAGCACTTCAGCCCAACCCAAAGACACAGACTTTGCCATCCAAGAGCAAATTGGCCGAAAAACCACTCCAGTCTACTAAATCCAACCCACTCCCTACCAGCAATACCAGCGCCCCCTCTTCCCAGAACACCCCTGTGCAGAATGCTCAGGGCCGCTCACCTGCTGCCGGCTTTAACCCACAGCTGGCTGTTCCTAAAGTGCAGACCAACCCTATGTCTCCTGTTAGATTGCTCCCTTCTAGTACTGACCCAAGCACCAAATCTATCCCCATCATACAGGTCACCCCTCACCCCTCTCCAAGGGGAAGTCCCCTCCCTACCCCCAAGGGGACACCTGTCCATACGCCAAAGGAGAGCCCAGCAGGCACACCCAACCCAACACCACCATCCAGCCCCAGCATTGGAGGAATGCCATGGAGGACACGGCTCAACTCAATCAAGAACAGTTTCCTGGGGTCTCCTCGCTTCCATCGCCGGAAATTGCAAGGTGAGTACTCATCCAAACATACAGGGTGGTTCTGATTTGAGCAGACATTCAGCAGCAAGTTGATACCTCTCTGTGGCTCTGCAAACTTCATGTACTGAGGACTAAATATTGGTATTGAAAATGAGAGTGATAGCATCAGCCAGCCCTAACCCAAGGCATGTGTGAGCAGGCTCTGTCATGCCACTGCACCTGCTCCAACAGCATCTCCTGAGCCCTCTTCACACTCCAGCCATACAGCTCTTACTATCCCTGTTGTGGCTCTTAGAACACAAGAGAATTTTATCTTCTCCACTCATTTTGTCAGCAAACCCAGAGCTCTGCCATTTCCCCTGTGGCTGTACTCTGCTGCCTCTCCGTAGCCACAGGCTGAGCCTTCTTCTGAAAAAAGATAGCCAGTGGCAATAGGCTGAAATTGTCCTTCTGAAGCACAGCTTGTTAGATCTTGGTTAACGCTTTTTTTACCTCCTTCGGTAATTGGTGTAAAAATCTCCTTAATACAATCAGTGGTTTCATATCTGCTGGCCTATTTCAGTTTTCAGAGTCTCTAGAGTGTTGAGAAGTGCAAAATTTTCTTCTTCAAGCTCCAGGTGGCTTTTTGCATTCAGGCAAAGGGCACCCAAAGTCACATGCATTATCCTCACAAGTCAGCAGCAGCTATCCCAACACCCTGTGGTTTTAAAGAGTACTGGGATGTGACCCCATGGGAAAGGAGGATTATAGCCATGGAAGAGTTAGATTTTTGAACTGTGATGGTCAGAGACATTGTCTCTGAGATGGTCGGAGAACTGCAGAGAACTGCAGCAGTGACTGAGCTGCATCCAGCTGGGCTTTGAAGCAATTGTAAAGCAATCAAATTGGCATGGTGTTTGGGTCTGAACCAGAAACCATTGAAGCCAGTGCAAGATTACATAATTTATTTAAGGAAGGGTAGGGTGAGCCTTGAAATGCAGCACTTGATTAGATACAGTGGTCTAGAGACATATGACCAATGCTCAAATGTCAGAACTGGTCTGCAGAGGCAGTGGGCAAATGCAAGAGGGTGTAATGCCAGAATTGTTTCATTGGTATACAAGCAGAAAATGGAAGGTGTACTGAATCATCAATTTCTTTTCTCCTTCCCTCTCTTTGGCTGTGTGTGCATGGGCAGTACCTACACCAGAGGAAATGTCTAATTTAACCCCGGAATCATCCCCAGAGTAAGTAATTTGCCAGTACACTACTTTTTTCCCACCACATACCAATGTAATTTCCTTGCCTGAATGTCATAGGGTGACATATTCCTGTTCTGGATCAGTATCTGACTGTAACCTGTTATCCTGTGAGTGGGATAGAGATGTGAAATGGTTCTTCTGCTAAGGACCCTGGATAAAATCTATACCTCAGTAATGGCAGTGGGGTCAGCAGGTGATGAAACAGTCTCCCAGTAACCACCTCATTTTAGAATCATAGAATCATAGAATAGTTTGGGTTGGAAGGGACCTTTAAAGGTCATCTAGTCCAACCCCCTGCAATGAGCAGGGCCATCTTGAACTAGATCACGTTACTCAAAGCCCTGTCCAACCTGACCTTGAATGTTTCCAGGGATGGGGCATCTACAGCCCCTCTGGGCAACCTCTTCCAGTGTTTCACCACCCTCATCGTAAAACATTTCTTCCTTGTATCTAGTCTAAATCCACCCTCTTTCAGTTTAAAACCATTACCCCTTGTCCTGTCGCTGCAGGCTCTGCTAAAAAGTTTGTCCCCATCTTTCTTATAGACACCCTTTAAGTACTGAAAAAGGCCACAATAAGGTCTCCCTGGAACTGTCTCTGCTCCAGGCTGAACCCCAGCTCTCTCAGCCTTTCTTCATAGGAGAGGTGTTCCACCCCTCTGATCATTTCTGTGGCCCCCCTCTGGACCTGCTTCAACAGGTCCATGTCTTTCTGTGCTGAGGACTCCAGAGCTGGACACAGTACTCCAGGTGGGGTTTCACCAGAGCGGAGTAGGGGGGCAGAATCGACTCCCTCGACCTGCTGGCCATGCTTCTTTTGATGCAGCCCAGAATGCGGTTAGCCGCATCTGGTCTGTGAGTGTGCATTGCTGGCTCATGTCCAGTTTTTCATCCACCAGTACCCCCAAGTCCTTCTCCACAGGGCTGCTCTCAATCCCTTCATCCCCCAGCCTGTATTGATATCGGGGGTTGCCCCGACACAGGTGCAGGACCTTGCACTTGGCCTTGTTGAACCTCATGATGTTCACATGGGCCCACTTCTCGATTTTCTTATTGCTTGCTGAATTTACTAGGTTTGTAAGATGTTCCTTCTCTCTTCTTTCATTTGGTTGTCAAGCAGATCACTCTTGGGGAGAGGGTAATCAATGGCTTATGCTGGCACTAACTATGCACTAAAAAGTCTTCCTCTTAGTACAGGAGAGTTTGCATTCTCAGGATAACATGCAGAAGCCTCTGCTAAGATAATTCAGAGGAATCTTTGGCTGATGATAGTAAATGCAGTGTTAATTCTGGGCAGCAGCACTGGGACATGCAGAAGCTGTTTCGTATTCACCAAACTCATTCCTAAAAGTCAGTGTACATTTCAACCATTTCACTGCACAAATGTGCGTCATTGCATGGCAGTTTTGGAAGTCCCTGCCAGAGAGTGCTGCTCCAAACACTTCCTAATATATGCAACAGATGCCAAATTATTCCTTTTTATTTTCACAGCTTGTGTTTGTGCACCCAATGCCCATAGACTTACCCTGCCAACCAAGGCAATTTGGTCTTTTGTCAAGATACTTGTGTGAAATATTCATGAGTCGTAGATGGAAATTTTGGGCCCAAAGTTTTGTAATTGGTGACAGTGGTATTGCCTTAACAACTTTGCCCAGACCTGGCATTTATCTGGTATAAGATGGGCCCACTATATCTAATGTTGCAGAATGGAGAGGGATAAAGACTTCAGGAGAGGGAGAAGTAGGGAATAGTAAAGGTTAGTAAAAGAAATCCAGGAAGAAAAATGGAATATATTGTGTTTTCAACACTTTGGAGCATGTACTAATAGAGGCATGAGAGAATTTCATAAAATGAATGGATCCTTATCAAAAAAATATATGATACTCTCATCTCAAATGTTTTTAAGGCCCTTAAAGCAGAAAACCTTCAGAATTCCCTTCATGCATGTATGCTGGTGGAAGTTTTTCTGCTAATTTATTGCCTTCTCTGCTTCCCACTCACTCTTTAAAAGCTGGTATAGAGAAGTAGTGCCTGTCATTTGAGGCAGTTTGGATGCAAGTCAAAGCCCTTTTTTCTTTTTCTGTATAATTGCCAAATTAATGAGTTCAATTGGGCTGCACCCTGCAGTAAACGTAATAAAAGTCATAAAAAATAATGAACTGGATTATATTTTAACGATAGATGTCTTGTTGCTCAGTGCCCACTTCCACGTCTTATTTTTTCTAGTATTTTCTTCCTTTCTGTAAGAAATAAGATATCCTTATCAAGAGCTGTATTGACCTCATGGGTTGAGCAATAAAAATACATGTCTTTGCTCTGGTGCAGCATTCTTTAATGACTGCCATCATTTAACAAACCCAATGATTAGGTAATACACTTTGACATGTCTGGGTAATGCTATTCTTTCTCATAGGAAAAAGTCCTAGAAAATGTGTTAGGGATGCCATTTAAAGAGACGTAGTTCCAGCTGCTTTAAACCTGCAAAGCTCAATTTGCTTGAGTAGAAATGCTGTTATTTATGCCAAGCAGGTAAACCTCTGGAGGTTACAGATCCATGTGCTCAGGGACAGATAGGGAAGACAGTGAGGCTCTCCGGAAGCCAATGCAGTCAGACGCTCCAAAAGTAGGAAAAGGAACATTATAGCAGTGAGAAATTCAGTGTAAAGTAATAAAGCACCAGCCTCCATTTTCATGCTAATCTATTTGCTTTTTCATCAACTGGACACCTGATTAGTTTCCCTAGAGTAATCTACATACCCAGCCACCCACACATATCTCCTGTCTCCCTCCCCCTTAGGAGGTTTGCCATGACAAGAGAAGATTGTTAATTTTAAATAAATTTTTTACTTATCCTTCAGGGTGCTGAGGATCCTTGATTCATACCTATTTTAACCCAAGTTAGTAGCATGTAACACCCTCTAAGAGGAGGGAAACCTTTATTGTGTCATTTTACTCCAGAGCTGCCCCCTCTTCTTCAGTGGGCCTATTCCCCGGGTATATGAGCACAGCTAGTTCTGCCAATTTCAGGGAGAAAAAACAGTGCATGTGTGCTATGTCTTGATTCTGTTCATTCCAGAAACAGGAGAGGCCACTGGCATCTGTTTCATCTTATGCAACACCAGCAAAATTATTTAGTGAATTCCGGTGAATTACAAGCTGGAGCGTAGCCCAGGATATCACTGAATCTTCCAGAGTCAGTGTTACTGGTGATAACCTTGCTGAAGAAAAGAGCCCAGCTGGACTCTGGAGACTCCAGACCAAGTTTCCAAGCTGAACAGAAGAAAACCTCCCTATGTTCTGGGGCCCTTTTAACCTGTGCTTAAGAGACCTATAAATGAAGGGCCAAGAAAATCATTAATGAAAATACAAAAATGAAAAGCCATATTTTAACATGGCAGACGTGCAATTAAATATGCACACTTTTTCCAGGCCCAGCTTCCGTGTGTGACATACACTCGGCCCCTGGAGTCCATGTAGCCAACCCCAGTTCAGCTTATGATACATACAAGCCTAAGACAACCAGCCGTTTTAGATGGATAACCAGGTACTAATTTACTAATGAGGCTAGACCCTTTACATGCAGGGAGCTATTGCCCCAGCTCTCCGGGAGCTTGCGGAGTTGTTATGGTGTGTGCGAGACACATGAGCTAATTAGTATGTAATTTCCTTTCACACTCTAACCCTGGCTCCTTAACGACCCATTTAAATGAGAGGCCCTTTCTCTTTACTGCTCCCTATGCTAATCTCTGGCTTACTGGCTTAGTTACAGCTGCCTATGAATATTTTAGGGAGTGACGGTTTTCCAGCCCACTTTAATTGAGTGGGGGGCACTGGTTTACTGAATTGCAAGTGAATCTTTCTGTACTCTTATTTTTGGTTGCCTGCGCTAAGTAGAAGCAAACGATTATTTGCACAGCTGAGCTGTCTTCCAGTTGTGGTCTTTCTACTGTGTGCATTAAATGGGCAGTGAGACGACAGTTGTGTGATTCATGGAGCATTCTGGAATGGGGATGAGTGCAAATTGATGGACACTGCTGAGGTCAAGCTTTGTTCTTCATCCCGAAGGTCTAGACTTCAAATTACTTTACTAGTTTGCTCCTCTCTCTCCTAGTCTCTGCCCTTCCTCATTCTGCTTCAGTTTGAGTCTTTGCCACGGGAAGTGGATCTACTAATAACTCTCTCCAGCTGTTTATTGCTTTGCTGGAAAGTAATCCTTTTTACAGATGGCTCTCCTTGTCTGGAGAGGTTGTCTTCTTCCATTGAGTGGTGAATGTCCACCAAAACAAGCGAAAGCCTGTTGCTTGCCGTACTGCAAACTGGACTTGTCATGGCATTATAAAGTATCCTGTGGAGGGAAAAACTGCAGTTTCTTGGTGGCAGGGCTTTACATTTCTGACATTTTCATGCTAAATTCTTCCCTACTAGAATATGGCTGATTTCAGTGGAATTTTCCCTGGGTTTAGGTTGGTCCGGCAATTCTTTGGCTGTATCTCATGTTTGACAGCATCTTCTCTCCCCTCAAAACCACACCTGTCAGAGTGCTACCTTCAAGTTCTGGGTAGTGTCCCCCAATAACATTCATGTCCCTGCATTTTTCCGTTCAGCTTTTTAACTTAAAAGGGAATGTCAACAAAGTGCATTGAAATGGTGAAACAATAAGCAAAATCAAACATTTGCTGATACGATCAGTGGGAAAAAACAGAGCAATTTCATTTTGCGATGAAACCACCATCTGATGCTTAAAGGAACTGCGAAGTTGAACTGCTGTCAGTGGAAAGCCTGAACTGTGTTTTGCGTGGTGTTGATATCTTCTCTCTTAATACTGAAAATTCATTCCTTTGTAGGATAGCCAGAGTTCACTCATATAGACACCCTGAATGGGACTAATGAATGGGACAGTCTTTGTCCTGGCCTTCTTCGTAGGAGTGGATTTCATTCACTGACAGATTGGAGGTCCAGTGAAACCTACAGCTTGCTTTAACAAGCAAGATCCTGTGATTGTACTGTCAGCCCAACAGGACACCTTCAGAAAAGGAACTTTCCAAGTCCTAGAACACCAAAGGGGTTGAAATTCAGTGGCAAGGAACTTAGATCCCTGTGTTACCAGCATCTGCATATTGTCACAAGAAATTGAGAGAACCCTGGAGACAAACCAGAAATGTGTCCCCTGGTTTATATGCACTTTATATATGCAGTATTAATTGCTATATTGGCTCAGTCAAAAGAGTTACCATTGCTCCTGATTTTTCATTGTTGGTTACACATGCTGCCAGACTAACACTGTGTGGTCTGTCATTTTAACAGTTTTCACTGTTAAATGTGAAATGCCAGTGAAATGTTGTTATGGATGTTCTCTGACACTGTTGTCCACTTACTATTAGTAATAGTATCACATCTGGAGTCTTATCAAAACTTCCTTGTGTGTTTTTTAATATTTTTTCTAGCTGGGGGTATGTAAGAAATAGTGCTCAATATTCTAAACCATCTCTTTCTTTTCATCACGTCAGGCTTGCCAAAAAATCCTGGTTCGGTAACTTCATCAACCTGGAGAAAGAAGAACAGATTTTTGTGGTCATTAAGGACAAACCACTAAGCTCCATTAAGGCTGATATTGTCCACGCTTTCCTCTCAGTAAGTCACCCCAGCTGCCTCTTGGAGGCATTGCTCACCAGTCAGTTCTGGGACTCCTTGTGCCATATGTTACTGGGTAGGGTCTCTGCTCCTTCAAATGCATCCTGTGTGGATTTAATTTATGTGGCCTATTGATTCAGGCCTCCACTGGACTCTGTCTGAATTTCTAACTGTAGATAATACTCTCTAAGGTGAGAGAACATTTCAGCCTTCTTGGCAGGGTCTCCAGGTTGCCAGCACTTGGAATATCACTGCATTTAGAGCACGCTGCTGGTGCGGTATCAAAACAGTGATTTGCTACTTTGTCAAACTAACCTTACAGTCACCATCTGGGCATCAGATTGGGTCTTCCTCTGCTGGGTGTGCCCTCCACCACTTTAGTCAGACAAAAATCCTGTCTCATATCTGCATTTGTTACTTTAAATCTCCTCTTCAATGCTGTATGGCAGAAAGAAGGGTAATGTCCTGTGGTGACCAGAGTATCAATTGTTGCAGATGCGGTTTATTTACAGTCTAGGAAAGCAGAGGGAAATAGTCCTTTTTTCCCTATAGAAAGTCCTTATTCTCACGATCTAGAAGTACCAATGAAGAAAAAATCAGAACAGTAAGGTTAATTTGAGAGATTTTTCAATTCAAGGTAGTTGACAACATAATTAAACTTTTTTCAATAGAATTAAGAGGAGACTTAATTTCTTATATCTGCACTCCTTTTTAGTCTCTATGATGCTGCCATTAATTTATTAAAAAAAAACAGCCATAATCCTTTTAACTGTACAGGCATACAAGGAGCAAGTGCAGTATAGTAGCATGCATCAAGCACTGGTATCCATCTCAGGTTGGTTTGAAGCAGCCTTGTTACTGTATCAGTTTCATGCATTTAGCTGTGCTTGTGGGATTATATTGTGGCGTAGTGTGCACTACTGTCTATATTGGTGATCCTGTGCATACTCCACATGTGTGGGTTGAAGTGTGATGTAGTGATTTGTGTGCAAAACCTATGAATTGTCTCTTACAGCCAACTTCAAAATTAAATGCATTGTCACAGCCTGCTAAGTAAGACCTTAAGGTCAGCTTCTCAAAGAACTTATCTTCATTTCTCCTCCTAAATTAGAGGCCAGATTTCCAAGTGATTTGTTTTTTTAAATCTGGTCCTTTATGAAGCAATAAATAGAATGTGAGTATGTTAAATTTTGGCAGTAACTGTAAATGGTGACTGCTTGAAAATTAGGCATTTATCAAATTCCACCATGGGTCTGAAGGTACAGATATTGGATGATACCAGAAAGCTTCTCAAAGTTCTTTTGCATATTGATAGTTGTGGTTTTGGTAAGTTATTTGCAGGCATGCTTTCCCTGCAGATATCCCAGGCACTTGTCTAGGTGTCGGGTCCATGTCTGGATGTCTATTTGATATCATAGAATCACCAAACAATTGAGGTTGGAAAGGACTTCAGGAGGTCTCCTGCTCAAAACAGGATCTGCTATGAGATCAAACCAGGCTACTCAGGTGTTTTTTTATATCCAGTCTTATATCCCACTGACTTTTCTGCCCCTTCCCTTAATCATAGAATGTTTTGGGTTGGAAGGGACCTTTAGAGGTCATCTAGTCCAACCCCCCTGCAGTGAGCAGGGACATCATCAACTAGATCAGGTTGCTCAGAGCCCCATCCAACCTGACCTTAAAGGTTTCTAGGGATGGGGCCTCCACTACTTCTCTGGGCAACCTGTTCCAGTGCTTAACCACCCTCATTGTAAAAAATTTCTTCCTTATATCTAGCCTAAATCTACCCTCCTTTAGTTTAAAACCATTACCCCTTGTCCTGTCACAACAGGCCTTGCTAAAAAGACTGTCCCCATCTTTCCTATAGGCCCCCTTTAAGTACGGAAAGGCCACAATAAGGTCTCCCCGCAACCTTCTCTTCTCCAGGCTGAACAACCCCAACTCTCTCAGCCTGTCCTCACAGGAGAGGTGCTCCAGCCCTCGGATCATTTTTGTGGCCCTCTTCTGGACCCGCTCCAACAGCTCCATGTCCTTCTTGTGCTGAGGGCTCCAGAGCTGGACGCAGTACTCCAGGTGGGGTCTCACCAGAGCAGAGTAGAGGGGCAGAATCACCTCCCTCGACCTGCTGGCCACGCTTCTTTTGATGCAGCCCAGGATACGGTTGGCCTTCTGGGCTGCAAGCGCACACTGTTGGCTCATGTCCAGCTTTTCTTCCATCAGTACCCCCAAGTCCTTCTCCGCAGGGCTGCTCTCAATCCCCTCATCTCCCAGCCTGTATTGATATCGGGGGTTGCCCCGACCCAGGTGCAGGACCTTGCACTTGGCCTTGTTGAACCTCATGAGGTTTGCACAGGCCCACCTCTCCAGCCTGTCCAGGTCCCTTTGGATGACGTCCCATCCCTCAGGCGTGTCAACTGCCCCACTCAGCTTGGTATCATCTGCAATCTTGCTGAGGGTGCACTGGATCTCGCTGTCTATGTCATTGATGAAAATATTAAACAGCACTGGTCCCAGTACGCACCCCTGAGGAACACCACTTGTCACTGATCTCCATTTGGACATCGAGCCGTTGACCACTACCCTCTGGATGCGACCATCCAACCAATTCCTTATCCACCGAACAGTCCACCCATCAAATCCATATCTCTCCAATTTAGAGAGAAGGATGTTGTGGGGGACCGTGTCGAAGGCTTTTTGGAAGTCCAGATAGATGACATCCATTGCTTTTCCCTTGTCCACTGATGCAGTTACTCCATCATAGAAAGCCACCAGGTTAGTCAGGCAGGACTTGCCCTTGGTGAAGCCATGCTGGCTGTCTCGAATCACCTCCCTGTCTCCCTACCAGTTTTCAGTCAGCAAAAGGCATTTCTCAAAACTGGTAGATGAGTAGGAAAAGAAAGACTGAGTGTATGAAGTTGCGCAAAATGTGTAAATTTATAAGCATGCTAGGTATTGCACCAATATTCAACCTTTAAATTTAGGTCAGTCCTGTAAGGAGCAGTGCATTCTTCTGCAGTGCCAAGCAACCTACACTCTTACTGATTTCACAAGAATACTCTGTACATTACAAATTCAAGTCCAGAAGCAAATCCAGCAAATCTTATCCACTCTGGAAATGTGTATTGTTCTAAATCAAATTATGCAATTTTGTTCCCTTTGTGCTCTGGTTCTACTATATCCTTCTACCGACCTGTTTCAGATTCCAAGCCTCAGTCACAGTGTCATCTCACAGACAAGTTTCCGTGCAGAATATAAGTCCACAGGAGGTCCTGCTGTCTTCCAGAAGCCAGTGAAGTTCCAGGTGGACATAACATACACAGAAGGGGGAGAGGCACAGAAAGAGAACGGGATCTATTCTGTCACTTTCACACTCTTATCAGGTAACCATGGCAAAGCTGTAAAATGGGTGCAAGCTGGCTTTGTCCTTGCTGATATAGAGGCCTGCAAAGAGAGCTCTGCTAGGGGAAAGAATATAACTGTCTTGACCTCAGGGGAAAATTCAGATGGGGCAAGGAGGACATCAGGAACAAAAATGGTGTTGGTAGTGATGGAAATGCTGGGAGGGAAAGAGATTCCCAAAGTGGTGAAGTTGCCACCACCATGATTAGTGCTAAAATGTCTGCTCTGTGCATCAGATTTGAAGTATCTCCCTGTACTGTCTCCTCGTTTCACTCAAAGGTCTCGGGGTCTCAGCTGGGGACTGTGAGGCGACTGGTTTCTTCCTTCTGACAGCAACATGCAATCACCCTTTTCTTCCGGGTGGCCACATGGCCCCTACAGGGGCTAAAACAAACAACCCCCCCCCTTTTCTGTCTTTACAAAAGGACCCCAGAAGCCACCCTTCCCCCTGTTAAATCCAGCACACCACAGTCCCTGTTAACGTGGGGACTGCATAATAGTTCCTCAAAGCCGTGCCTTCAGCTGAAGGGTAGATACACTGTCAGTACACTCTTGGGGACAAGACTGAAGGGAAGATGCTTGTGATCCTTCGCCTCCAGTGTGGATTGTATGAGGATTCGGCTCCTGCTCCTCTCACAGCCATTTGTGCCTCTTCTCTCCACACAGGTCCAAGCCGTCGTTTTAAGAGGGTAGTAGAAACCATTCAGGCACAGTTGTTAAGCACACATGACCAGCCTTCAGTGCAGCAGTTATCAGGTAAGTAGTTTCTACTGTTGAGCACCTTGCTTCAGCAGGGACAGGAAGGTGAAGTGCCTCTCAGTACCAGGAGGCTGAGGGAGGCCATCCCTCTGATTACAGCAAGAAACAAGCTCCATTCAGACAGAGCAGTAACTCCCTGCACCCACCCTACTCCTCCCTCTCTCATTCCCACTCCAGTGCTCCCAGCGCATTCCCCAGTTGAACAGCTTCTGCCCTCCTCCCGCCCAAAGAGCCATTTGCCCACTTCTCCATCAAAAGCTGCCTCATCAGTAGATCTTCCAGATTTTCTCCAGCTCCAAAATCTCCCAGAACAGGGACATGCTCTAGAAGATACCTGATTTTCAAACCCTTAAGGCATGCTTTAGGAACGTCCAACTTCAGAGGGTCCCAGAACAAAGTTGAGAGCTACTTTTAACTTAGCCATTAACAGCAGCATTTTCAGATGGTCAGAAGGTAGCTAATAGTTTCCAGTAGTGTGGTCAAATTCGTGGCCCAATACTGTGGTAGCACAAATCATATACTAAGGTTCTGCAGAAGCTATATTTTATCTATTTTTAAAGTAAATTTCAATTCCTCATGGTGGTGAAGAAAGCCTTACGTGTGTGACCCTGTGCAATGACATCAATCTGAATCTGCAGGCAGCCTTAACTGATAATACAGAAACTGGCCTCATCCCACCATTATGTAGCAAATGTTCACTCTGAACACTAGTGGTGACACACACACAAAAAAAAGTATCAGTCTTAACTCTTCTGTCCTTTAAAAGGACAGAACAAAGGAAGAAGGTGAAAATTGAAAACTTAAGGAAGCTTAGCTATTGGGAGCGCTTCAAGGAAGGAAAAATGGGGAGAAGCAGAAAGAATGTACAAATACAGGGAAGAAATAGGAGCAAGGCAGAGAGCAGAGGATGCAGGAAGAAGACAAAGAGGCAGGAGAAGTGGGAAGAATTTTCCCATTGTATGATGATTAAAAGGTAGTAACTAAATACTATACATAAGAGCCAGATTCTATGCTTGACCTTTGTGTGAACCAGCCAAGACAAAAGTGGAGGAATGAAGTTGGCATTGCATCCCGCAGTTAAATCCCAGATGTCCTTGGCTCATTGCACATATGGGTTACATCGTTCTGGTCTAACAGTATGGCTTTAACAGCTGAAGGTAAAATAACTCCATCTAGAAGGGTGTATGCTCACTACATGAAAGAGAAGTATGCTCAGTTCAGGAAATACTATTTTCCACTTTGTCTTTTCCCTCCAGCACTGCCTGACCTTCTGCACGCTGGATTGCAAGGGTGCTCAGCCCATGGGTTATTCTGCTAGGAAACAGG
>VYZW01007976.1:122728-133673 GCA_013401315.1 Balaeniceps rex | reverse complement strand
AAGTTTGCTAGCTCTGAGAGGCGTCCCACTCAGAGGGAGATGCTGGCCACAGCCCGCTGCAGTCCAGGAGAGCTCAAAGGGCCTCACTTGGGACTGCTGTTTTATAGGATTGTGAGATGATTGGCTTTAGTCATAAATTTCCATCCGAGCCACAATCTGGGTCGGTAATTAGCGGAATTCTAATAACGATGGTACTGCTCCACTCGGTTACAAACCAGGTGAGGTTTGTTTCAAGGCTGTCAAGGGATAGCTAATTGCTCCCACTTCCTGCCTCAGCCATATGGGAGTTTCTGATAAGGACAGTGCCACTCTCCTCCTCAACCATGTAGGAGTTTTTGGTACAATTAAGGGGCGCTTAACTGACCAACTCACTATATGAAGGTTGCGGTCTTGGCAGGAATCCCTGAGGTCATAAAGCAGTCGGAGAGAGAAAGTTGGGGGGGGGGATGCACCACCACAGGGCTCTGCTGTAAAATGGAAAAATTCTTCTAAAACAAAACTTTTCTCACTGAGATCAGATAAAAATTATTGTAAGACTTGCATGAAAAACTTTTTGTACCATGCCACAAACAGATGAAATGTACAGCCTTTCAGATTAACGGTGTAGCCAAACCCCACAATTCATTGCAGAAGTCCAGATAACTCATGAAATCTATCCTAAAAGAAAAATAAAAAAAATAACTGCACCTTGTCTGTTTGCACGTTGCAAGAGGCCTTTTGAAAATATTTTAACCAGGTGTAATTAAAATATTCTTAGTGGCAGTTCATTGAAACTAATTTTGTCTAGTGACATAAAATACTGTGGAACTATTAATGCAGATATTAGTGGCAAATTTACAGGAAAATCAGATAAAATATACATCACACTTATATTGGTAAATAATCTTTCGGTACTCTTATTCCAGGATATTATCACATCTGCAGTTTAAATTAATTTTTGCTGCTACAGAAACACATTTTTGTGCTGCACTGCATGAATCATAAAGCTCTTCATCTTACACATGTATTAAGCTGTGGGTCTCACTGACATTGACTTAACTCAAATATTTCCACAAGAGATAATAGTACAGGTCCTGAGTTTCCTTATCCATAATGCAATTTGTTTAATATACACAGATTAAGGACCTGATTCATCCAGGGATTTAAACACAAGAGTAGTCTCATTTGAAGCCAGCAGGACTATCTAAATTGTTAAAATAAAGCAAAGTACTTAACATCTGAAATTGAGACCTAAAATAGGAATCTGGAAATAGATCTGTAACTGCAGTCCTTTAAACCTGCCTCTTATACCATTAAAGTTTGCCTTAATTAGGAATTAACATTGTTAGTTGAAGCTGAGAATTTCTAGTTGCCCTTTTTTTTTTTTTTTTTGCTAGTTGGTACAGTTTTTGCTATGCATATTTTAAAATGCAAATCAAAATCAAACTTTAGATAGAGGAAATGCCAGCTCAGCACCTGTCTCCCAGTGCCAACTGCAGAGAGCCTAGGGGAACGGGCAAAGCGAAAACCCACCGGCCATGGAGAGGAATTCGAGCTGCAGCGCATATGGTCTCTGTTTATACTCTTTTTCTACAAAACTGCAGATTACTTTCAGAGGGTAAATGATCCAAATATTACTAACTTTTGTCCCTCAGAGTTATCAAATCAAAAAGGATAACTCTTGCTAATAAATGGTATGTTTGTAGAAAGAGATACCATAATAGTAGAATAGATTTAGAGCATTTAATTTCTTGGTTTTAATCTGAAAAATAAAAAAAATCCTTCCCCTCCTCCACCCTCCCCATAAATCTGCCTGAAACACTGCTCAGAAGTCAGACTTATTTTTAAGTTTTCCTTTTTCCGTAGGCTCATTTGGAGTGTATCTGCTTTCGGAAATCACTGGAGAACCACAGTATGAATCTCCAGTGTTTACACGGTGCAGTTTAAGCTCTCTTAGACATGGACAAACCCAACTGGACACTAGGGACCCTTCATGAAAGACAAATGAAACTGCTCATGAAATCACAGAATCATAGAATCATTTGGTTGGAAAAGACCTTTAAGATAATCGAGTCCAACCTCTACCTGTCCACTACTAATCCATGTCCCTAAGCACCTCGTCTACCCATCTTTTAAATACCTCCAGGGCTGGTGACTTGACCACTTCCCTGGGCAGCCTGTTCCAATTCTTGACAACCCTCTCAGTGAAGAATTTTTTCCTAATATCTAATCTAAACCTCCCCTGGCGCAACTTGAGGCCATTTCCTCTCATCCTATCACTTGCTACTTGGGAGAAGAGACCAACACCCACCTCGCTACAACCTCCTTTCAGGTAGTTGTAGAGGGCAATAAGGTCTCCCCTCAGCCTCCTCTTCTCTAGGTCCCTCAGCCGCTCCTCATAAGACTTGTGCTCCAGACCCTTCACCAGCTTTGTTGCCCTTCTCTGGACACGCTCCAGCAACTCAATGTCCTTCTTGTACTGCTGGGCCCAAAACTGAACACAGTACTCGAGGTGCGGCCTCACCAGTGCCGAGTACAGGGGAAAAATCCATGCAGAATAGCTGGATGCATTCTTTTTATTCAATTCACAGTTTATTTACATTAATTATCCTTCATCGCAGTGCTTGTCTATGCACATCAACAGTTCCCATGATGGTACAGTGGGAAACATAATTCCCACTTGTTTGAATTGTTGATTTCTCCAAAAAAAAAAATTATTCTTTCCAACGTGTCATGAGAGAATCAGGCAGACTCCAGCGTGGTTTTCAATGCAATGACGCCCTCACATCCACGCTGAATGTATGCAGCTCTCAGTATCCTTAAAAAGTAGAAGTGCACTGTTCCATTCTGGAGGAACATTTTCTGTGACTGGGAAGTCTCGGCATGCGGCAAGTACCTCAAAGCTCATTTTCCCTGGGCAAGTTCCTGTGTTGTGACCTTTCCTTCCATTTTCAAACCGATTGAGACCCCTGTGTCTCATGTGAGGATGTGATCTCAGTGGGTAAGGCAATGGTTTTTTAATCATTGGTAGAGTCCCTCTAAGGGTGCAGCCATCATGGTACATTGATACCCATTTTCTGAGGATTTACAACTTTATTGCCACAGATACAGCACCAGAGCAACTGCCAAATTCACTTAGTTGCAGAGTCTTTATGACTAAAGCCATGTAAAGGTTTCCAACATATCTTCTACATGCTTGAAATTGCTTATAAGGCTCTCTATTCATTTCGGTACTTGCTGTATCTTGATTGACTTGAGGCATCAATTCTAGAATTGTCATTTACTCCATCAAGAAAGTTGGTTGTTTCCCAGACATAAAATCACATCTAAAAGCTATGATCCATCTTCTTCCAATTACTTAAATTTCAGAGAAATATTTTTTTTTTCTGTACTAAACATTGAGCAATTAAATAGATAGTTCAAATTCAAATAAAAAGATCATGGAGGAACTGAACAAACATTAGAAGTATCCCAGGCATTCAGGAACCACCAAGTGAATATTCTGCTTCTGTGAAACCTGTGAATTCCTTTTAGGTATTTTTGAGTATTTGTAAACACACTGAGATTCAGTAATCTCGGATTCTCTATGTTTTGTACAAATACTGCCATTTTATTCTTTAGAATTACTGGTGGTTTTGAAAAAAAAATCCAGAAAATTAGAATAGCAGCGAGGCCAATCAGCTGAGCCACTGATTAAAACTGTGTTTAGATACAGCAAGATATCCCTTTAATTTTGTAAAAATTTGTTAAGGAAATTCATAAGCAAGATTAAAGCATATGGTACAACATATGGCCATCAGGCTTCACCATATGGCTGAGCCCTGACTTTACCCTATTAACCATCCATCCAGAGGCTAAATCAGGGCTAGAGTAACTTACCATGTTCAGTGTTGGAGAGTTTGCAATCCAGACCAGACTGCTTTATGTTGTCCTGCAATTGCTAAGCTGAAGTTTATCTCCTGCCCCAGCCGTGCTGCAATTATCAGCTGTTCTAGTAGGGAAAACTGCTGGTTAGGGAAGAAGCAGAGCTCTACCAAGCCTAATTTGTAGAGGTCGTCAGGAAACAGAATTTATTCTGAAGTCTATGAAAGAAACATTGCTTTGTTTTCTAGAGATTACTTAGGGAATATATGTGACACTTTTTTGAGAGAAAGAAATGCAAATGAGGGGGTTGAACCATCTCAGGTTTAAAAAAAGTTGAAACTAATGGAAGCATAAACATAGCTGATAGTTCTGGTTGATTTGCACAACTACTCTTGCAAAAGTTAAATGTGCACAGACTTCTCTTGCCCAAAAACAAATAGGCTGGAGCTGAGAGTTTTAAAGAACCCCATTTAACTTCAACCCAGCTATTCTATTCCTATCTGTGTGTAAATGAGAAATAGCTGTTGGGCTATCTTTAAATAGCAGTATCTTCACTCATCCCAAACTCATCAGATCGGAACTAGACATTGAAGGCATTTGTAAGGGAGAATAATTGGTCACAGCTGAGGAGTACAGTTTTTTTTCAGTTGTAATATTGCTATGTGTGCTTGGGTACCAATTTCTCCTTCTGGTTAAAGCACAAAATGCAGCCCATTCAGCCATTAGCGTTATTGTGACAAGAAAAATATGAAGGCCACCATTCTTATCTGAAGTGAAAGTCCTCATTCTGGATTTCCTAAAATCCTTTTCTGTTCAAATACAGACAGAACTTGATAGAAAAATAAGTGGGGACATTTTTTTTGTGAATATATAACAAAAATTAAAATAGGAAGTATAAGGGCAGCAAATAAGAAGAAAGCATTCCTTGAGTTAAGGCCACCTTTTGTGGGCTTATAAATGAAAGTTTATTCATCTGCTTCTTCTCCAATTAAATATATGAAGTCTCCATAGCAACAGCCATTTTGTAAGATGCATATATTTCATGATGTTCCAGATATTGAGCAGCTAAATAAAGTGGAAGTGAAATGCCATAACCATAATACAGGACTTCTTAGAGTACTTTCTAGGGAAAGAAGCAGTACCTCCTGCCACAGAGCAACAATTTTCCTGACAGTAATGCTAATTTTAAAAGTCTTTTTCTTTTTTTTTAAACACATTATGCATTTCCTTCTCAGTCCTTGTTGTGCTGTGTTGTGTGATGAGATGTGAATTTTAAAAGAGAATTCTACATATGAAATTAAAATAAAATGTAATTTTATATTTTGCAAGTCATGATGTTACAAAGCTAGATTTGCAGCAGGTCAAAGTCCTTTTTAAATCACTGAAGTCACTGCAGAGATACTAGGTTGTAAGAGCTGAGGCTCTGCAGTCAATCTGTTATCAACACACTGGTAAAAGCAATTGAAAAATACTGTTTCTGTAGCATGGCTCTTTGACACATCTCCGTAGGTGCAAGTGAACGAATACAACAGCTACCGAGAAAAGATTTTTAAACTTATTTTGATAATTATGTTTGTCGTCAACCTTATGAAGACTAAATGCTACACCTTTTCTGGACAGTGCCCTTACCCAGCTGGCATAGCAGACAGCAGATAACAGTAAGAGTAAAGAGCCGATCCAAGCCCCACAATTACAGAGAGACGGATTTTCACACAAACTTTGGTGCTAGATCTGTATTTGTAATTTAAATCCCACCCAGTATTTTATCATAGAATCACAGAATGGTTTGGGTTGGAAGGGACCTTTAAAGATCATCTAGTCCTTTGCGAGAGCCTGGCCCTGTAAATCTAGTGGCAATATAAATCCTGATATAAATCTGCAGCAGTGTAGAGAGGGAACACTAGACGTGGATTTTGGGCAGCATTTCTGAAGGCAGTTTTCTCTGACAGTCTTTTCTCCGGATTGATGGTTGACATATGCTGCGATATGCAGTTTATCTTCCAGATTCCTCCAAATGGCTGTGTTTTACCTTTAAGTATTTCTGAACATGACATGGGGAAGGACACCCAGTGATAGCAAATTATTAGCGCTGCTCTTCAAGGCCCTTTTCAAATACTGATGCTCACCACACATTCCTGACCACCCGTGTTAGAGAGCAATGGGTATAAACTGAAACAGGTGAAGAGAAGTGTTTCTGAGATGACCAGGAAAGGGAGACCTGATTTGGCAGGAAGATCGTGATAAGCTTAGCTTGTGTAGCCTGCCAAAACAGAGGCTAAGGGAGAGCAGGCTCACTCGTTATAAATATTAGAGATACATGGCAGGCTGGGGGAATGGCTACTTAAGAAGGAGGGCAGTGCTGAGCACAGAAGCACATTTTTAAAAGCCAATATAAGTGCATTTTGAATGAAAATTGGAATTAGAATTCAATTTTACCATAAATCTGAGGCTCTGTTCCAACAGAAATATCAGATTAAAATAAAAATCTGATCAGCTTTAAGGTGCAGCTGGCTAAGCTGATGACAGGTACCAGAAGGTAAAAGAGCAAAAAAAAAGTTGTTGATAAAGAGATAATGTAAACCCTGTGCTCTGTTAGCTTTTAGTGTCTACAAAAGCAGCCCTGTCCCCTTGCTCCTGGTGCTGGGTGATCGGGGGGCCTTTGGAAGGTCACCCTTACAGCCAGGGTGAAGCTAACGTTCAGGGGCTGCTATCAGCAGTTTTTCGTATGTGTGTGAAGTTGCCTTAGAAGTGGACAGAATCGGTGCCTGCACCCTTGCAGTATGAAGCAGTGCTCAGCCACTGGTGGATGCACGCCCCAGTGTGTCTACAAACAGGGGCTTTCCTCTGAGCTGAATTCCCCACTGCTTTTTTATTCTTACAGAACAAACCATGAGGTCCTGCACACTTTTTTCCCCCGCTCATACTATTAATTTTTCTCATAGACAGCCCAGGTAGCAGCCTTGATTGTTCAGTTGGAGTAGCTGATAGCTCGGTCTATTTCTCTGTGGTACATTGTGTTCTCCATGACAACATTAGGTCCTGTTTCTTCTCCTGTGTGAACAACAGGCCAGCTTCTGCCATATTTTGACTACAATGTCAACAACAAAGTTGAACCAGGGAGAGACCTGTTCAGCATCAGTAAGATAACTGATGCATGACTTTTCTTTGAAATGAAGCAATTTAAAATGTGTCTTCCCTAGGGGAGCTCTGTTATTTTATTTTTCATTAAGCTAATTTGAGGTTTGTTTTT
Organism: Balaeniceps rex; assembly: GCA_013401315.1. NCBI lineage: Eukaryota > Metazoa > Chordata > Aves > Pelecaniformes > Balaenicipitidae > Balaeniceps > Balaeniceps rex. The sequence goes on along the minus strand of VYZW01007976.1, from coordinate 126,580 downwards.
TTCTTTGTCTCAGAATGACAGTTTGGGCGCTAATCCTATCACCTAGGTCGCATAAACTCCAACAAGAACATACCACACCTGAAAATAGCAAGTGCTGTGAGTGATATTTCTGTTGGAATTTGTGCTTAGCACAACTAACGAGCTAACTACTGGGGATTCAAACAGAGGATTAAAATGTCCTGTCTGCCAGGAATTGCCACAGGCACTTGTATTAACTGGATTATTAATCTCCATAAAGTACTTAATAGCTAAATAGAGTTTTCTATATTTTCAGATATAGTATTCTCAAAGATGCCTGTGTGTCAGATTTTCCAAAGAGAACATAAAATGTCACCAAAGCATTTCCATTAAGGGAAAGACGGCACCCCTGGGGTCTTAATCCAGCTCTTTGAGAGGCTGAAAATCTCAGGAGGTGAGCAGAGCACGAGCCACTTCCAAACTTCTGGAAATTCATTTTCTTTTCTCTCCCTCGCTGCATGTTGGAGCTGGCAGTGAGGGCCAGGCAATAGTTTGCTCTCAGACAGCTCAGGGCAAAGTCATGGACCTCAACGCCTTCTCCTGGCTAGAGAAAGACCTTTCTATTAACAGCTCTTTACTCCTGAGAAAGCAAGTCTGAGCTGGATGGCGGGATGTACTCAGCTTACATCTAGCTCTGAAAGTTTTTGGCTTATTGAAATTCTAGTGTATGGTAGTATTTTATAGAGGCAGGGTTGTTCTTTGATAAATTTACTAACATTTTATGCATCCTTCTTTTCTTCAGAGGCCCTGCACTTTCAGATATTCTTGAGGGAATTTTCCTCAAATACTTTTTCTGTTTTGGGTAACACCCTTAATCTTAAATTGTGACCACTCTTCTTTTTCCTACCCTGTTCCTTCACTGCTTGGAAAAATAAAATGCCATTAAATGTCTCCCCACAGTTTAGGATATTTGAACATGACACATAGTTTCTGACCAATTTCTGCTTCATGGTACTTCTAGTCTGTGGTTACAGCTTTCTTTCTAAGGAGGAGTCTGTTCATTATTTAGGCAAATGTGTCAGTGCAGAAGAGTGGAGGTTTCTTCAACTTCACTTGAGAGAACAATTGTCATCTTAATTCAGTATTATACAGCAAGATTACTTTAGTTAAGGAACATTTAATAACACAGCAGGTTGTAGAGCAAACTACTGGTCAGAAGTGTCAGGCTAATTTAGACAACTAGAAACCATGATCGTTTTCTCTAGAGAAAATTACATTAGGCAACTCTCTTCCTGAATCAGTTGTGATGCTAAAATTCTTTAACATTAACTGTAACTGTAGGAATTTTTATGGACATACAGGGTACTACTCTTGGGAGATATCTATTGCTGTGTTCTATAAAAGAATGAAATTTAACTTGTTTGGATTACATTAATTTCATGGTTACATAGAATGAATAAAGAGAGACTCCTTTAAAGTGTACAATTATGTAACTGTAGTTCATAACATGCCCAACTGCTCCAAGCCTGTCCCTGTGTACTATCAAGTTATGCAGTATGGGAATAATAGTTACTAGTTTCATAAAAGAATGACAGAGCTGAGTATTTCTAGTTCAGACAAAGGGTGCACGCTTTTTCTAGGCTCATAGCATAATACATTCCAGACCATGTTTCACTGAAAAATGCATTATTAGCAAAAAATTTGCAACTGCTGTTGCAATCTCTTTCCCTGGTGTTACTGCCCTTCAGCTTGGTCATTTATGACAACTGGCTCAAAAGTAGAGTCTCCTTAGCAAGCGTTAACAGGTGGGCCCTATTTTACTGTCCTCACTTCTCCTAAGTAATCCAAGTGAAACCAAAGGCACGTTCCCTGTATACATATACTGTGTCTTTATTGTAAGCTTGATCTTTACGTGAGATGCACCACCATCCACCACTGTGCCAAAGCCTTTAAGGGAAACAACTGTTCTTACTTGATTATCACTTCAGTAGAGCTGTATTGCATAGTCTGTGCTACAACTGAGCGAATAATAAATAAAAGTTGTGATTTTTAACATAACTCCATCAGCTTAGACAAGTCAGTACCCTGCCAGGCCTGGAATAGACCCTTCTTGAGGCACAGTTTATGGGTGTCTTAAAAATAATAGTGTTCTTCAGCTTAAACACCATAAGGTTGGGTCCACAACTTGTAAAGACTATGAGCAAAGGAGATGAATGGTGGGATGGTTACCACACATTTGGATTGTATACTGAGAATTATCTATAGTTACGTCTGTGTTGATTTTGTGATTTTTTTTTTTCCATTTTGCTAATCCAACTATTGATGACATTAATATTATTTTAATGGTCATCTCCAACACAACAAAATGACCATGAACTATATTTGGGTTAGTCTTTACTCTTTATGAATAGGTTCTACAACCTTTACCTTTAAAAGTGATTTATCTATTCCAACGAATACTTTCAGTGATCTTTGGGCTACCTTTTGACATTAGACAGCTATATCTGTAACTGTAATATAAAAAAAGAGTGGCACTAGCTGATGAATTCACATCTAGATGACTATAACTTTAAGGAGAGTTCCTGCAGTGCTCATCATCATGAGGCACCCTTCAGACTGGAGCTGCTTGACCTACCTTTGCAATGCTTCCTCAGCTGGGTTTTCTTTATGGAATATGATTACTCACCAGTTTGAAAGATTTGCTTGAATAAGGGTTGTAAGATCTGGATACTTAACATGGAAGCTGCCTTATTTACGGCATTGTTGCTTCTTCAGATTGTTGAAAGAGTTGTTAGAATGACAAATATCCCCATTCTGTAACTATTAACATTTAGGTTAAAGAAAGCAGCCTGCAAAACCACCTGTGCATGAGCTGTTGATGCAATCTGATGCCCAGATCGGCAATACATTGCATACAGGTTGTGTCAGACTTAATGCGTACGTGATTTAGAAAGATTTGCACAGTGTGGTCAGCATTTCAACAGGATTTCCAGCTATCCAGCAGCATCTGGCTGGTAATCTCAGAGAGTGTCTCTAAAAGCAGAATGGCAGTTTATTACTACTGAAAGCTACTCACAACAGCAGAGTCACTTGTGCGGGAGAGCAAAGCTCCCGAAGTCAGGATAACAGCACTTCCATTTATAACAGAAGCATAATAAACTTTCCTTATTTTTACTTAATCAAGAATGATTTTTGAGCAAATACATGATCTTCTATCTCTGTGCTTTTGTTCTGCTCAGACACTATGGGAAAGAACAATGGAATGTTATCAAGCTTTACTGCTAAAGGTCTCATCTGCCTGGTGAGGAGCAGCCTGTCACCAAATCTATTAAGATTTGCTCAGGAGAAGAACTGATATTCTAAACAGGAAGAAAACCACGGCAGCGAATGGCAAAGAAAGCACAGCAGTGCGGTTGTACTAGGTGTACAAAGAGGTTTCCCTTTGAAGGGCAGGTCATGCATGGTAATTGAGAGTCTGCATGGACACAGAAGAGCTTAGAGTAAAATTAGATTAGTGCAAAGACTGTCAATAAACAAGACCTGAGGACAGGAAAAGGAGGAGAATTAACAAGAGAAAACAAAGTATTCTTAAGAAACACAAAGTTATGGTATTGTGAGCAAAATAAAACAATAATCAAATCAATGCTTTTAGAAAAAGTTCNATTGCATGCATTATGAAAGAGGTGTGCCTCTGCCTACATGTTGCCTCCCTGATGTTTTTTTCCTAAAACTTCCCTGATTCAAAGTTATCAGCTACAACTCCAGTTTTTCAATAGAAATGCGCTCAGTAAGCTGAATCACAGTGAAGTCAATAAATTATTATAATTAAGGATTGATCTAGGCAAATCCTATAGCAGGATTTTAATCCAGCTACTCGAGATTATGAACGTCCAG
>VYZW01007976.1:98507-122037 GCA_013401315.1 Balaeniceps rex | reverse complement strand
ATAAAATAAAAGGTTATATATTGCTGCACTACCTTGAATCTGTGTAAGACAAACTTCCTACAGAGCTGCTAGCAACTGGCTCGGGTTCAGCTCTCAGTACCACCCAGGCAATCTCTCAAAGATCAGTGCAGTCAAGGAGCATCAAAACTAGGAAATCAGAAAGAAACAGTTCAGGCTGTTGTATTTGTCCTCAAATTTTGTGACTGCAATTCTATGTTTTGTCACTTCATTTTATTATTGCATAAACATTTTTTTGTGTACCTAGGCCTCACAACACCAGGATCTTTCCAAACAACTACCAAAGATGTCATTCTTGCTTCAAACTGCTTGTAGGTGAAACAACAGCTGGATGAGAAGTACAGTAAAGAGGTAAGCAGAGTGCTAAGTAATAGGGAGATTATCTTTCATGTACAAAGCAACAGTCACAGCCAAGCGAGTGCTTCGTTAAAGGAAAAGCAGCACTGCTTTACAACAAATGTATCTTTGTATTACAAACTCCAGCCACTCCTCTGTGTCAACAAGTCCTATTTCCTCTTCTGAAAGTGCCTGGGGACAGAAGCTGAATGACATGTGAGCTAGCAGGTACATGGCGTAAGCCGTGGTTGTCTTTATTTTGCTCTGACACTGATTTTTACCAATTTCTTGCCCGAGTCAATATATATCCTCAGTTTTATTGTTGGACCTCAATGCTTTCTTTTCTGCACTAAGGAACAGTTTAACCTGTTAGCTTCTCCTTTCAATAGATGTTTATGTGAAAATCTCAAAACATTAGCTGCATAGCACTCTGAGATAAAGTGTCCCCTCCATGAAAAAAAGAGGTATAATAATTATACCTGATAAGATATAATCAGTTCCAATACCAGCAACATCAGCTTTGGTATCCATCCTATTCTCTGTGAAGCTATCTCCTTATCTAGATCTTGTTATCTGGCTGCAGACTGACCTAATTTTGGTTTTAAAGTAGAAAGAAGGAAAAAGGAATAAAGTGATTGTGCTGGTGATAATTTGCAACCCATGCCTGAGTAGCCAGTCCTTTGGAGTTGTTACTGCTGTTGAAGGGAGAATGTTGTAGGTAATGGGGCAGGCTTTTCTGCTCCTGTGGTTTTTTGGTTCCTTTGATGAAAGTTGAATGTTGCCCCCTTCATACCTTCAGTCCATCTACAGCCTGTCTGTCCCAGTGGGGAGCAGTGACAGTGCAAAGATCTGGTTTTAACATATTTTTTTGTAATTCATTAAAAGTGAGAAATGGAGCCTCTATGAATTAAATCATTCTGATGCTGAATGTTCTCCAGCAGTTTATAAACCTGTCCCCTAGGGTTTGAATGTTAGCCAAAAGAGAACAAGCATTTGTTTTTATGTTGCTTTTGTAGATTCCCAGAAAAAAACAGAACAAATATATTCTTTCCTTCTGCGTCATGTTACTTCAAAGAAGAAAATATCCATGTCATTTGTACCAGTATACAGAAAATTATCTGATTGCCTATTGAGGCGGGATAATATTTAGTAATTGCCCTTGTCTCCACGTTGTTGAGTAATTAAAATTATCTTTCTCTATTGATGGATGGTATCAAGGCCTGAGAAAAATATCATTGTGTTACACCTGAATATTTTATAAATAAATAACAGAAAGTGGGCTAATGATAGTGTTTCTTACAGTAATTACATCAATTAAAATAATGAAAACTGTGGGAGCTTCATCTCTAAAGTTCTTCTTTTAGATCCTGAAGAAATTCACAGTAGGTCTAGGGCTCTTTCCCAAACAGTTTACACAAAGTTGAAACATGGTAGGGTTTCAAAGCAGTTATGCAATAGTAATTAGGTATTTAATCACTCTATTCTATTAGATCCTGTTGTTAAATGCACTTTATGAGAGGAGCATTCTTCATAACTCATATACATGATGGTATTAAAACAACACAGCAGATTTAAAAAAGAAAAAGGGAAAGAGATCCCTTCAGTGTTATTTCTAAGTTGTTCACTGGTATCTCATTACTTTTTGAAAGAAAGCACAAGGATCTCAGCTGTATTGTAAGAGCATAATAGTTATGGTTCTCTCCAGATTAAAAAGAAGGCTTGCGAAATTAAACTTAACAGGAGATACTGGTTAGATGCTAGTATCCTTACTCTATGTGCAGGGTCTGAATCAAAATCTTAGAGCATTTCAAAGCTACTGTCATGCAATTCATGAGACGTTAAAACCTAACAACCACAACCCGCAACCTAATCATAATCCAATTCTTAACCAAAGGCAAATGAGCATTTAGGTACCCAAAAGTAAATGTTCTATCCTGGGCTACAAAGGCAGCAATCTCAAACCAAGCCAGACCAAGCAACTTGCTTAGGCAGAGGTCATTAACTATAGTAATGACACCCTGTAGTATATACATATATGTAATATATATGCTATAGTAATGATCCCCTAAGGAAAGATGGGGATGTCGGGTGCTCTGCAGCCCTAAGAACAAGTCCAGCTCCACAAGGCAGTGCAGCTCATCAGTTCTTACATGCATTAAGTCTCGCTTTCATGATAGTCAGGCAAGTGGCCCTCTCAGGCTTCTGAAACGGGCTGCATAGGTGGGCTATGCTACTTCTCGTAAAAATAACCTCTGACTTCAGACAGCCCACCCGAAACACATCACCTTTACTTCTGCAAGATAAAATCCTAACCTTTAGCCAAGCTCTAACGTAGTTTTTCACCTGAGGCCACTAACAATGTGGCTCTCAAAAGTTAATAACCTGAACCACAAAATAAATTTTTAACTGAGTATAAACTGGAACCTGGAAAGCTATGTTCAGCAAATGAGATTTGTATTGAATAAAATGGCTGACATGGAAGTAGCATGAATTTCTTAGTGAGTTTGCTATAAATGTGCCTTAGGGGCTCAGTAACATAAATCACAATACTTCCATTATTTAATTTTTTATCTCAGCTCTAATATAGCCTCATAATTCACTGTTGCTTTTAATTACCATTCATATCTCCAACAACAAAAAAATAGGCTCAAAGAAAAAAAAAGCAAACATCAGAGCCTGGTTTTGATTTAGAAACATTCATAGTATTAAAATAGAAATGTTGCTCCTAGCTATACTGTTTGAATTATACATTAACTCATTTCATCTTGTTTCCGTGGTGCTATTTTGGATTATTTTTTCAACCATTGATTTACATTTCATGTGCAAGCTGAAATTCCACTTTTAATATTCAAAGATATTAGGTCAGCTGTATAATTCATGAATTCATCAAAGTAAACACCATATTCTACCAAAAGTGTCTCATGTTGTATTGGCTGCTCACTGACTAGCAAGTGCCACAGGGACAGTGAATCAGAACATTTCCAAGGGGGCTGCAGAAATCTAAGATTCAGAAAAGCAAATGTAAACCCTAGTGTACTGTGGGTGACAGTCAACCAGAAGGCATGTCAAAGTCCAAATGGCGTCCTGAGGCAAATATGCATGCTGTTAACTATGCCACTTCAGCTTATACGAAGAAGTAAACTCATAATAATAATACTTTGTCAGTCATTTGTTTTTCCTAATCTAAACTGCAGTCGATGTATCTTGCATTGCTATAGAATCTGGAATGCATTGGAAAAATTCCTGATCCATTTCAGTGTGGGTACAGCCAAGACAAACTGTTCACTGTAGAGGAACAACTTGATTTCAACTTTACATTTCTTTGACTCTAGTAGTGATATACCTGCTTTCAGTTCACCTTTTTATATTTCACAAGTAGCAAGAGGCAAGGAGGAGCCTCCTTTTAATTTGTTGTCACAACTAGATTTCCCTTCAGCCTGTCTCCCTGCTTTCCTGCTCTGGAGCTGGCTAGAAACCATCATGGAGAATGGCGAGGGGAGGAAGGCCACCCCACGCACCCACGGGAGTATCCACTGCAAAAGCGCCTGAGCGCCATCTCCACTCAACCTGAATCAGTTCTCCCTTGCAACGCTGACTGCAGTTGTCTTTGGATCAGACACTCAGCAGAGACTAAACACAACTGCTTCAATGTCAGGAGTTAATCACGATTGCTTAATTAATTAGAAATTAAACTGCTGTCATCACTCTTCTTTCCTTCCCATCAGGACATCTTCTTTATTCATTTGCAAAAGAATGCAGACATGTAGCTTGCATGACTACAGTGAGAAGTAGATGTGGGTATCTATGTATATACACAAAGACATATGTTTTTAAATATATGTATATACATAGACATATATACACTGAATAGTTGTCACTATAAATAAATACGGTAAGGAAATGCAATGTTTGCATATAAATTTTAAATCATAAGCTCTTGCTCTCCAGAAACTAAACCAACAGCTTTTCCGTCAAATTCAGTGGAAAAAACACAGAAAAATACGGATTTATCGCCATCTGGAGGGTGTGTTCTTTACCTGCTCCTAGTCGTCATTCTGGGCTCCACAGTATAGAATGTGTGTGGTGTCCCTGAGAAGGGTTTAATCATAGAGGCATGAAGTTTCTGGCATTGGGGTTATCATTAGGGGTAATTTGAACCAGCTGATTGTGTAGTTACATTTTTTATCAGTCTTTGGACCAGAATAAACAACTCCCAAGCCTGGATGCTTATTTGTTTAGTACTGTGCTCTACAGGCAGCATATCTGTGCCTTCAGAAGAAACTCTGTGTGTATTGTCTTGCTTAAGGGAAAAGGCAGGAGGGATGATGTTGGCAGTGGAAGGGGTCAGAATTCAACGTTTCTTTTCAGCTTTTTTGCTTTAAATTTGTCTTGAGGTTTTAGGACTCTTCTAGGGCTTAGAGTTAGGGAGATGGGAAGGAAGCTCAATTTCAAAACAAAAATTAATTCTAAAATTGGACCTGTTTCATTCACCCTGAGGAGATATTAAAACCTGAAACAAAATTCAACCAAAGCAATTAAGTATCCTCACTCAGGCTGACAGCTCTTCCCCCTTCTCCCTGCTGCAAGGGAACACCCGAGGGAAGAAATGATTCCTGCAGTAGAAATGGTTCCTGCAGTAGAAATGGTCCAAGTATGAGGTGTAATATTCCTTGGAGTACAGCAAGCATGATCATCCCAGCGTGGGCTGCACATGATGGACTCACCTTCCAATTATATATTTCCAGGGACCTCACCAGTCCTGCCCTGTGAGTGTATCAGGATGCTGCAGCCATAGCATTACTACGGTCTCCAGGATGCCTGTAAGGGACACAGCCTTCGTCACACTGCCCTCCCCACCTGAATAAAACAGCTTTTTCCATTCCTCTGACACCCAGTGAAGATCTGCCCCGAGGATGGTTTCACTGAGCACCAAGGACCACCAGTGAGGACCTGTAGACATCCTATCCTTACCAGGGCTGAAATGGGTATTTGGAGTCCAGGAACCTGGTTAATAAAGGCAATACCAGAAAAGCTTGTAAATGCACTACACTGTGCACTCTGAGCCTTTCCAAGTCAAGGAAAGGAATTCCTACCATTTCCCAGAACAGGCATTAGGCTTTGTAGGCCTGCCAAGACTGTCACAGCGTACCACCAACGCAGCAAGAAACACGTTAGTAGAAGCACTCAGTCATGCAAGTCAGGCAGGTATGCCTGTCTGAGCAGTTGCTTATCTTGCCAGGGGCTCAAAGTAAATACCAGCAGCTGGGGACAGATAATTCATATAGGAGCCGTAGAGAAGCATACCATAAATAATGCTGCCTATCAGCTATGCATAGAGGAAGAGAAAAAAAGAGAGAGATGAAGGGCAGTGGCTTTGACAGCCGTGCACCCCTCTGCCTCTCGCCCCGGTGAGGATGGCACACCCAGCCAGTGGTCTGCAGGAAACGGGCCGGTGTGGCGGGTCAGAGCCTTTGGGTCCCTCAGATCAGGGTGAACAGCAGGCATCACGGGGTGTTGTGGTAACACGCATCAGTCCAAGCAGTAAAGTACATAGTAATTCGTCAGTCTCACAACCCTCAAACCTGAGCAAAGTCCTGCCTCATAATCACCAAATGCGTAGTGCAATTCTACAGTGATTTCTGGTCTCCTGTGCCACTGCATGGCCACACGAAGAAATGCAGGTCTGAGGAGGAACAGTGTCTTGTGCTCTTTCCCTGTGATAATCACCAGGAAAAATCAATAAAATGAAGCAGGCTGTAACAGTGACAGCAAAATGATGCGCAGGCACAGCTTAAAATGAATTATAAAAATTTCTAAACACACACATGAGCTCAAGTATATGTGCAAGTCCTCCCATTATTATCTTTTTGTACCATGATATGCTCTTGTTTAGGGAAATTAGACTTTTAATAACCTAAATCTCTTTCTTAAGGAGTAGTAACTTTTGTTCCTGATCATTAGTGAAACCTTTATTTTATTTATTGTTATGTCTGGACAGATGGCAGCCATTCCTAAATATGTCTTTACAGTACTAAAAATAATATTTTAAAAATAACATTAGCTGAAGATAATGCTAGGTAAAGCAATATTAGATATTGTTACATTTTAATTCCCTAGAAAAGAGATGCCAACAGCTGTAGTACAGTAGCTGAAGCATAGCATTTCTCCTTGTGTTAACCTAGACATTGCAAGGGGGCAGTCAGCCACAAAAGATACAATTATTTTACTTATCTAGGAAATAATCTGAAAAGATCCATCTGAGACAGGTTGTCATCTTTCTTTTCCTACGCAACGCCTGATACCTCTTTTCAGGAGGACTGATCAGCTTCCTGAAGAGCAGATAGCTGAATTTAAAGAAGCCCTTTTTTTCTTCTATATTTATTTACTTTTTTCTTTTTTTTTCCTTTTTTTTTCTTTTTTTTTTTTTTTAGTACAGAACACAAGTAATGATGGCCCTATAATGACAAAAATTGGGGCTGGGAAGAGCTTACTAAGAAAAAGACCAGCAAAAGCTGAGCTTCATGCTGCAGTCAATAAGGTAATGTTGATAACGATGGCACAAATAACCTTCCAATGCAGCTGAAAATGACGGCAATGAAAATTAAATACACCACTCTATACAGAAAATTTGGGTTGGAGAGAAAAAGTGAGATAAAAGTGGGAGGAAGACTACATCTTCTTTACATTATGCCTTCCTGTTGCTATTCCTCCATTTGGTTTTATTTTCTCTCTTTCTTCCAGCTCTTAATTGGTAACAATTCAACAGCGTATGTGTTGTGGTGCAACATGTAAGTTATCCCGCTGAATGCAAGGGGACTCTTGTGGCACCTGCTTTAGTTGCTTGCTAAGATAAGGCCATTAGTGCTGCCTTTTAGCTGGTTCCCTGTTTTGCTTACTCATCTTTAGCATCACAGGTTTCTGCCATTGACTGCTCTTCCAACGGTTCTCACTTAACTAAGCAAGTATATTTTAAATTAACAGTGCATCTATCTTTGTGTCTTGAGACAATTATTTATGCAGTGGTATTCCACAGTGTGAGAAACATACCTGCTGTTGTCCGTCTCATGTTGGCTGCCCTTTGCTTTCACTAGTTGCCTCCTAACTTTTTGTTATGCCATGAAGAAAACAGAGGTTTCTTGTGGGCACAGGGATTGCCTTTTTCTTTTTTTTCTAACCAGAGAGGTACCATAAGCAAGGAAAGGGTCTTTGCTCTCTTTCCCATGGGTAATGCCCACACTTACGTCTTCAGCTGATGCAGATAACTAAGGACTCAGTCAAAATTTTCTATAACCAGGTCCAGATCTTAGATCAAGTTCTCCCACCAGTGAATAGAGAGGATAGCACAAGATTCTTCCTTTTCCTGCTTGCCCACTACCTTCTCTGTCTGGATACTACTAGGTCAATACCTAGCCAAGAAGCTCAGTTTAACCCCTTGAGCTTAATGGCCACTCAGCAGACATCATGCTATAAATAAGAACGTTAATTTCCACTGTCCCAGCCTGAAGCACACATTGAGGATAAAATCTGGCTCAAATACACCAGTGCTTAATCAAATTTATTGTTTCACATTTATTAGTATCAATACAGAATTTTTCAGATATCCATATAGATGCGTAGAAACAACTTCACTGAACAAGGCCATAGCTGGAATGAAAAAGTGCCCACACAGGGTGTATTTACAGATATCTTCCCAGTTGCAATGAGTATCTGGAGTGAGTATGGCTGGAGTTTTACTGCCCTTTCTTTCTGGTGTGAATGATGGTAGCAAAACCACTGGTCAGTGCTATTCTATTCAGCACAGGGGCGAATATTGTGGGCATTGTGGGCATACCGAAATTATGGTCAGTTTGTGGACAGTTTGAAAGTATATAACTGAGATAAATTCATCAGGTCAATTAGGCAAAAAATAATCAACACATCAGAGAATGGTGCAAGGGGAAATTCCTGGCAGGGAGGAGTCTGTAAGGAACCAGAGGGTTTCACTGCACAGGGTTGTCCCCTGTAGCTATTTGCCTTTATGGAACCACAAGTTTCTCAACAAGGGTCTCCCACAGAGAGAAAAAATCTTCCTTTTGTAACAGACCTCAAAATAATTCAAGCTGTTTGCCAGTAATTAAACCCATTACATTAGCAACAGGTGGTAAAGCTGTAATTTTTTCACATCTGTTATCATTTTCATGAGTCAGTATGTATTCATTGCAAGAGCTGTGTAAACCACAGAGCAGAGAGAGCTGGGTTGATGGCTGTCATCCAGACAGCCACTGTGCTCACTTCTGTAGTTATCTGAAGAGCAGAGCAGAGGGGATGTGAGAATATGTTGTAGGCAGCAAGGGGTTTGGGCAGGATCCCAAAGGGTAGGAAGGCAAGGATTTAAAAGAGAATGAAGAGATCTCATAGGTTCTTATTAGACTGAAAGAGGAAGGGAAGAATAAGAAAGAAAAGGGAACTTGGGCTGTGTTTAGAGCGTTACCTTGATATCTGTTTCAATTCCCTGCTATACGATAGACTTTCTGTGTGGCCTGGAGCATGTTTCTTGGTCACTCTGGTTTAGTAAATTTAAAAATTAAAATCCCTGGGAAATTTCATAGTCACTGAGGACAACAGGCATAGAACAGCTCACATGTATGTTAGTGAATTTGTCTCAGTCTCCAAAACACAATGCGTTTGTGCAAACTGGCTGTTGGGAATTGTGTGCCATGATGAAGAGGGCTGTGTAAGTTGCAAGATGAGTTCTGGATATTGAAGAGCTTGCTAAGACAGAAAGCTTCTCTTAATGCAAAGAACACATAGAATGGCCACAGTTCTGGGTTGGTCTGTACTACAGCTGGTTGTACATATTACTCCTATATAAGAGTAGAAAGGCATCCTGCTTCCAATATGTGCTGTGTCCTCACAGAATCTTTGGAGAGCAGCTGCAGCTCATTTTGCTGTACTTCAGGATGCTGGATTTCCCAAGAATGTTTTCCATGTCTTTTCCACCTTCCTCCAAATCCCACTTCTCCTTTGACTCAGAGGAGAAAGGTTCTGTAATTTCACAGTCTTTTCCTTTTCTGAATACTGAGAATAAGTATGTATGGAGAGGTGAGAGAAGTTCACAATCGAATTACTTCCATCAGTCGTGACACAAGGTTTCAATTTAGGTTTAGGACATGCTGCCTTTATACCTCTCCTCAAAGACTGGTTTCTTCTCCGGTAACTCCTTGCATGGCAATATTGAGGATAGTTATTATTGCATTAAGCTACTGTTTTGTGGTCAGGAAATTATTGTTCACTTAAAGAATCTTTAAAAAAAACAGTTTAGAACAAAAAGTGTATAACATGGAGTTATTTCTGGAGGAATTTGTTTAATTGTATTCTTGTTCCATGACAATGAATAGATTACTGTAATTCTTTTCAAAGATTCGTCATTTAACTCTATCAAACATTGAACTAACAAAATGTTGCAGGTTGTTTAATGTTAATGACTGTCATTAAGCTGAGGTTACTTGACTGAGATCCATTGTGAGGGGCAGGGTTTACCCAGCAGGTCTTGGCCTTGCTGGAAGCTCTGCCATGGGCAGAGCCACACATCACTCAGTTCTTACCTGCATCCTGGAGTTGTGTCACTAGAGACCCCCATGTGGTCAAAAGACCATCAGGGACCACATTTTTTTCTTAATGAATAGAATTAAACAGGCACAGGAAATTAATAACCCTTAAACTGTCTAAACCTCAAAACAACTATTGTGGAGTTCTGGATGGAGATAGAAATGGAGCAGACCTAATCAGTCCAGGCATCCTTCCTGCCCTCCTCCTTCTCCATTTCACATCCTTGATTTTGCCTGATCTTGGAGCTGGGCTTGCAGGATAGTGTTATACTTGTGGAGGACTGCGGAGACACTGTCACTGTCTCCCCTTCTGAACTTGAGAGGCCCCACTGTGCATAAAAATCCTATATCTGCTCTTCTCCTGCCCAGCTCCTTCGGATACACCAACAACCCAGTCAGCCCCTGCCATCAGTGCAGTCAGCCTCACAACTCAGCCATTCTTGCCCAAAGGCATCCGAGATCTGTCTGAGGTCCCCATGGACACCAGAGCATCACCGTGGCATGAGTGCTGTCTCCAGCAGAGGTTCACACTGTCTCATCTGCCAGGGCAGCATCAGGGCCCCCAGGCAGCCCCCTCCTGTTATTCCAAGCAGAAAATGAGCAGGAGAAAGGCAGGACTTCCTGATGCCCAGTTCCCTCTTTTCCAAAAACTGGATAACTAGCCCTTAATTTGTGGGACAGTATTTGCCCACAGGAGGCCAAAGTACTGTTCTTCACTGAAATCATTAACTTCAGAGTTTCATGTGGTGCCATTGACTGATACAGGGAGTCTCCAGCTTTGCAAGGGAATGAACCAAAGCATATTCAATGGTCTTTGGGGAAGGGTAATTTATTTGTGAGGTTTAGCAGTGTTATTTGATTATTTGTCTTCAAGGGTCGTATGGTGGAGGCAGTCTTCCTGGGAAATCATTACATGTCGTCCAGTGATTCACTGACTGCTGGCCAGAGCACTGTTTGTAACTGATTTATCTGAATCCTTTTCAAATCCTTCCCTCTATTAACGTTTCAGCAGTTCCTTTCCTTTGTAAATCTGTGGTAGTTATGTGTTACTCAGGATGATTGTATGAAAATGGCTTCAAACACAATGATTACATATTCAGCAGATGAGCTGTCTCGGGTTTATGTCACAGCCCATCTGCCTGTTTTAAATAGGCTTCCTGCATTGTGCCATTTCCTCTTCATCGGGTAGGCAGTAAAAAAGACTGCTCGCATGTAATGTCTTTATTCCGTTTGACCTTTCCAGAGTGTTGTTTCACATGCATACTTCAAAGTTTGCATTTCCTTCTGCAAATATAATTTGAATCCCATTCTATTTTGGCAGCAGGTGCTGTTGCAACAAAAGCTGTTCCTTCTTTATCCCACTACCTTTAGTGTGGAGGCTGAAGATGTCAGATGGAGATGTTGCCATCTGAGGTAAGCTCAGGGCACACCCTTCAAGGCTGCATCCCACAGAGATCCAAACTGAAGGGGAAGTGGGAAACATATAGGTCTTGGCCCTATGTTCAGCGCTGAAGGACATATATACTTGAATTTGGACTGGGATCAGGCTAAAAGTTAAAATTGAGTTTGATCTAGACACCCTTTATCAAGCTCCCATCCACTGTGAGTACTTAAAATGAAAATATTTTCCCTACAGGTTTTATATTATAATCCCTCTTATTTACACGAGTCTGAATGAATCTTTGCATTATGGCGAACCAGCCACAAGATGTCGATATAGTGTAGCAGATTCTTAGTAAAGTTTTCCTACTACAGCATCATTTGACTGTTAATACAATTTAAACTTGCCTTCTGGCGGGTTGTTTGAACAGCTAATTGCAAAAATTCAGGTCAGATCACATCTTTTGTACCTGATTTATATAATCAATGAAGTTTTCTCATGCTGTGATTGGGTGGGGAGAAAAATTAGTATAAATGACTGAAGTAAAAAATGTGACAAGCCATAAGCTACAGGCTACAAATACTGTAGCACTGTGTTTTAGAAAGAAAGGCTAACAAAGTGAGGTGTTAGACTGGTGGGGGTGAATTAATTTTTGTCAAAATATGAGAAGTGACCATAAGCAAGAGACACAACATGAGAATTAATTAACTCTTCACAGTAAGGAGTCAAATTATCTAGATGAACTGGTGCCTGTGCTCATTTATAAGAGGTGTAATGACTGGTGAGACAAGATAAAGATGGAAAAGCAATATTAAAGAGTTCCATTTTGTCTCTTTCAGGCACATATCTTTGTGTGTCATTAAATATGAAAACGAATGCCTGAAAAGGGTCAGAGCTAAAGCTGAGGTCTGAATTACAAAGGACATGGAAGCAATTTGGTTTTGTACTCCAACAGGGGGTTAGCATCTAGGGAAGAAGGGCCTGTTAGAAATGAGAATGAAAGGCTGTTAGGAAAATGACTCCTAGAACTGTGAATATTATCTCTTTGAAGTATGCATTAATGGGTTTTGGCTAAGAATTTTCAAAGGGGTTAAGGACTTAGCTTCCATTGAATGTCAGTGGCTTTTGGACACTTCACTGCCATAGTCTGCTTTGAAAATCTCAGCTTAGAATATTAATTTTAATGTATCTTTTCCATTGCAGTAGAAGGGAGCAGATCCATGACAGAGAGACGAACAGAGAAGCTACAAAAGAAAATAAGTTTCTTTGTATTACAGTCTTTCTTTTTAAATTATTGTACTTTACCTAATCTACTCAGTCAAGTATGAAAGTATATATAATAGGTGGCTGAGCAGAGGATATTGCATTACATGACATCCTTCACTTGTGTTAATGACTCTCTGTATTGTGCTTTGCACAAAGTGGAAGGCACTGGCTAGCAGATAATACCATAAAAAAATATATCATTGGCTACATTTCTTAAAAGGACAAAGGGAAGATGGAGCCTGTTTATGCAAAGAGCTGGTTTTCTCAGGTTCTAAACCAGCTGTGACACCATGTTGTCCTTTGAGAGATATTTTATTGGGCAACAGATCAGTGTTGGAGGTCAAAAGAGCAGCAGCAATAGATGCATCATGTTCCCTGGAGCTCCCTGGGGGCAGGTTGGGACAATAGTTAGAAAAACTGCAAAGTCTGTGGGAATAAAACTCTTGCTGTTCTTGTGCTTCTCAATTTGCATTTCTTTTTCATATCGTATATCTTAATGAGAGGAAAGATCCATGCATGATAGTGGTGTGACGGTGAATAAAATGCTACAAGACAGCTTTAAGGTCTTCAGAATGAAAATATGTTGAAAGGGTGGTTTTGCATATCAATGGTGGCAACTAAAAGTGATGGCAAAGCCAGCAGAGAAACACCACTGCTAGTCCCATGTCAGACCTCACTGTCAGACTTGGTCTTCAAGTGGAGACAAGAGAATATCCTTGCTTCCCTTTAGTGGTCTAGTGACACTGTGGGTCTTAAATACTCTTTCCATTTTATCTCTCCTCAAAGGAAAACAAGTCTGAGCATTTTCTTTCTTGGAATAAACTGGGCAAAAACTAAAATAAATTACCAGTGATGTGATGGTATTGAATTTATCATCTAGTGTTTAGGTGTTGGGTTTTTTAATTGCTGTTATGCTGAAGACAAGATAAATAGGTGTGCTGTTAGGAGGATTTAAGTAAAGAAGTGAGGTTGACTGGCAGCTCATTTTAGGAATGGGAGAATGAATGTTGAAAAAAACCCACGTACCAGAGCTGGGATGTAAGAGAGTCCCAGTGAATACATGATTCCAACAAAAGTTTGGCACTTCCAGATTTTCACCATTGCTACTGGTATAAATAGCAAAAGGGGTTTTTTAATAAAAAATCTCAGGCCCACAATAACCCATAGTAATTGGTTACTATGACTGAAGTGCTTGTTCGTAGACAAGAGCCCAAATCAAAGGCTTAGATCTGTGTACATCCAAAATGATTGTCTGTACAAAACCAATAAATTTGTCTCCTGACAGATGCACAGGTTTCACTGTGTGTATCCTAGTCAACCTGTCACCAACCCCATCTGTTCTATGTGCCTCTGAAAAATGAACACTGCTTTGCAGCAGAAAAAGCACTGAGCACATAGCACCACTTGTTTGGGTTTTAACTGGTTTTACCCAGCCTGGACTAAGGAAGCCATTTTGTGAGATGGTGAGGCTGAACTTCCTTCTTTTACACTAAGACTGTAACATGCCCAAGACGCAGAAACTGCAAGTGTTACCTGAGCATCAGTAAGAGGTTTACAACACAGCGGAAATAAATGGGAACAGTTCCTGACAAAAAAACTAAGAATCTAGTGGTGTATCTTAATTACCTGTTCTATCCATCCTGGTCTGCTTTCTGCCAGCTTGAGTCATAGATAAAATTTGCTCATGTTTGTGTACAAAAAAGATTTATGCAGGATGTTGATCAGGTTCCTTCAGATCTTCCAGGGCTGCTCAGTATGTTCTTAAAGTTACTACATGAGCATTAGTAGTTTTATTACTATCATGCCTGGGAGCCATTTCCTGGACAATGATTTTATTTTCTTGGCTGTGAACAGAAAGTGGGAGCTCCTGCCATGCTGCATTTACAATCTCAGAGATAACACATGGGTCCATGCAGCTGGGGGATCACATGGAAATCATGAGCCAATATTTGATCAGCATGGATAGCAACAGCCCTAGTGCACCGGCGAGCTTAACTGCCATCAAATCTCTGGTAGGGAAAGCAGAGCTTCAGGGAAGGATTGGAAGGAAGATGTTATTATGGGTTTGTCGCTTTGTTGAGCCATATCGACCATATGGAAGCAAAGCATAAGGATACTTGTGAGAAAACCTAAGAGCTAAGTAATCAGGAAGCGCACTGGATCTACCATCCATGAGGTGTTTTAGTGCTTTGCTGGCTCAGGACACAAGTCTGTTGCATCTTGAAAGAACAGACTTTCTATTGAAACAATAAATTATGAAGTGGAGAATTTCCCACCTTGTGTGTCCTCTACTACTGCAGATATGAGCTTTGTATACGGCTTTAGTATTTAACAGGAATCAGCAGAAAATTATTTAACTTCCACCATAACCAGCCAGTTATCTTCGAGTCATCGTAGGCTTCCCCCAGCTTGGAGTGTTTGTCCTAAGAATGTGCTCTCTCAAAGCAAGTCACCCACTTTAAATTCAGTAGGCTGCTTTCTTCACAGATGTTAATGTTTTGGCAGTTCGGCCAAACACAGATTAGATGTGGGTGGCACTATTCACTGTGTGAATCATAGGAAGAGGTTTAGAAGCACATTGTCTTCTGCTTAATGATGTTACCCAGATTGTAACCTTAAGATCTCAGAGTCTTTCTTGCAGCAAAGACACTTTATGACTTTGAGTCTGTCAGCATCTGTAGACAAACTTCATGAGAAAGGGGCTGCTTATGATTTCTTTCTGTTGATACTCTTTCACAGACATTTTCTACAATGCCTGACTTACAGCATTGTTTATAGTTTCAGTGTGGAGTAGTCCTTAGAGAGACCTGTGAATCATTCCTGTGGCTAGTGTTGTAAAGATAACGAAATATACAACCAGAACTAGGGAATGAATATTTACTGTTGATTGGATCTCAGCACAGTTTTTGATACCACTGGGTATAGCATAACTCCTCTCAAATTGGCAAGAGGACTGGGAAGGTAACTCAAAGCCTTCTTTAATTTGGCTATATTGCGAATAGTTAGTTCACTTACTTTCTTCCTCTTAGCCTGAGGTTCCTCCAAGGTGTATTCTGAGTACCTGCAGTTAGAACTGATTATTCCTTAATCTCCTTGCTTAAAAATGCCTCTTTTCTTGTTTTTATGTCTTCTTGTTGTTAAAAAAGTCTTTGCTTCAAGAAGCCTGAACCCCCAGTGCCTTGCTGCCTGTGCAGTCATTGCTAGCTGTGCAGCATAGATCTGAAGCATTATCATTTGGCCAGTCTTGCAGTTCTTGCCAGTCACACAGCGCTGAAGCATGCAGGGGTATAAGCCAGTCTAGCAAGGAGGGATATAGGCCAAGATGCTGCTGCAAAGGGTAGGAGAGCTCTAACTGGTGCTGCCTCTCTGCCACTATGTACACTGAGAAGTAGAGGAGACAGACGGGTAAAAAGCATTTTTGCGGTTATCTGCAATTATATATATACAATATAGCATATATGCAATATTTTGAGGGTGTCTCATTTTTAAATTCTTGCTACAGTTTGGAACAGCTGGTGAAAGTTAGGGAGGATAGCTCTTTGCAAGTGCTTTTGAAACACAGCACTTCCTTTGCAACACGCTGGTTGTACTGCAATAACACAGCACTGTGACCTGAGTGCATACCACCTTGACCTCATGACCGTAAGAAAAATGATCAAAAATTGTTGTTCCTGAAGGCATCATTCAGAACACTGCCAGACTTGGTGTCATTGACCATGAGTCACAAATCTGATAATGCAATTTAAGATATTGAATCATATCCTCAACTTGTGATTCATTATGGGATTTAAATGCCACAAGTGGTGTCCTGGACTCTATTCCAATATAGATGAGTTCAGATACCCTTCCAAAATAAGCAAGTGACTAAGAGCCATAAATTCAGTTCACCTCAACCACTAATAGTGCCCAGAAAGATTATGCTTTAGCTTTTCTGGCAAGGACAAGGTAATAAACATTCCAGTACGTACTGCCCCCCTGCCCCCCTGCCCCGATCTCCGCCCTATTTTGCTCTGAGGATGCCAAAATGAAATTTTCAGCATCTCCAAGGGGGTTAATTCTGTTTCAGGCAAAGAGAGGTAAAGTGACCTTAAAGCTTTCATTAACCAGCGTGGTAAGACTGTATTTCTTGAGGCACAACCTACAGATAATTATGTGTGTGGCAAAGCATATGGGAGAATGCAAGTCATCTGCCTCACGTCTGCTCCAAAGGGAACAAGCAGCACCTGAAGAAAAGAGGACTTCTCCAGAGCAGATCTGACAGAGCACAGTGCGTATGTACATGGTCAAAGTACTGCCTTCGTCTCCTAGGAGTAAAATACTATTTGCTGGAAAGCAACCATTGCCTGTCAGATGCAATGTCTCTTTCAGAGCAATATATCTAAGTTTTCTTTATTGGTGCACACCAACGCACTCTGTCTCCCACCAGAAAAAGTCACTCATGGGGCTCATGGGACGGGGAGCAGAACAAAGCTCCCATAATCCAAGAGGAAATGGTTAGTGACCTGCTCAGCCACTTACTTAGACACACACAAGTCTATGGGGCCAGATGGGATCCACCCAAGGGAGGTGGCGGAAGTACTCACCAAGCCCCTTTCCATCGTCTACCAGCAGTCCTGGCTGACTGGGGAAGTATCACTTGACTGGAGGTTGGAAAATGTGACACCCATTTACAAGAAGAGCCAGAGGGAGGATCCAGGGAACTACAGGCCTGTCAGCCTGACCTCGGTGCCGGGGAAGGTCACGGAGCAGATCATCTTGAGTGCCATCACACAGCACATCCAGGACAATCAGAAGATCAGGCCTAGTCAACATGGGTTTATGAAGGGCAGATCCTGCTTGACTAACCTGATCTTCTATGACAAGGTGACCCGCTTAGTGGATGAGGGAAAGGCTGTGGATGTTGTCTACCTGGACTTCAGTAAAGCCTTTGATACTGTCTCCCACAGCATTCTCCTGGAGAAACTGGCTGCCCATGGCCTGGACAGGCATACTCTGTGCTGGGTTAAAAACTGTCTGGATGGCCGGGCCCAAGGGGTGGTGGTGAATGGAGTTAAATCCAGTTGGAGGCCAGTCACGAATGGTGTTCCCCAGGGCTCAGTGTTGGGGCCGGTTCTGTTTAACGTCTTTATCGATGACCTGGATGAGGGGATCGAGTGTACCCTCAGCAAGTTTGCNGGGGATGAGTGGCTGGAAAGCTGCTTGGCAGAGAGGGATCTGGGGGTGTTGGTTGACAGCTGGCTGAATATGAGCCAGCAGTGTGCGCAGGTGGCCGAGAAGGCCAATGGCATCCTGGCTTGTATCAGGAATAGTGTGACCAGCAGGACCAGGGAAGTCATCCTTCCCCTGTACTCGGCACTGGTGAGGCCGCACCTCGAGTACTGTGTTCAGTTTTGGGCCTCTCAGTACAGGAAGGATATTGAGTTGCTGGAGCGTGTCCAGAGAAGGGCAATGAAGCTGGTGAAGGGTCTGGAGCACAAGTCTTATGAGGAGCGGCTGAGGGACCTGGGGTTGTTTAGTCTGGAGAAGAGGAGGCTGAGGGGAGACCTTATCGCCCTCTACAACTACCTGAAAGGAGGTTGTAGCGAGGTGGATGTTGGTCTCTTCTCCCAAGTAGCAAGTGATAGGACGAGAGGAAATGGCCTCAAGTTGCACCAGGGGAGATTTAGATTAGATATTAGGAAAAACTTCTTCACGGGTAGAGTTGTCAAGCATTGGAACAGGCTGCCCAGGGAGGTGGTCGAGTCACCAGCCCTGAAGGTATTTAAAAGATGGGTAGACGAGGTGCTTAGGGACATGGTTTAGTAGTGGACAGGTACGGTTGGACTCGATGATCTTAAAGGTCTTTTCCAACCAAATGATTCTGTGATTCTATTGTTTGGAGTTGGTAGAACCATCATGTTGAATGGATGATCTCTTGCTAAAGTTCAGCAACTTTTGGGCCTGTGTTCAACAATAAACTAAAAAGCATGGCTTGACAAGTCTGCCACTGTCTCTGAATACCATCTGCTGGATAAACTGTATTTGTAACTACTCCGTGCAGTTCCTGTGAGTTGTGTTGGTTTTATTTAAACTTGTTTATTTTCGATGGACTCTTAGAGCACTGTATTCCCTCAGGACATAGATTCCCACATTGTTGTTTCCTCTTTTTAGCAGTTCCAGTAATGACTCCCAATTACTCAACCTGGTACACAGATGTGGAGTACAAGCATTCCGCTAATTTCAGCAAGTCATTTTGATAGAGGACCCATTTATCAAACAGCAAACGAGCATAATGTCCAAATGCTAAAGGTGGACACTCATATCCAAAATGAGGTCACCTGTACATGCCAATAAGTCACAAAGAACATTCATAAGCTGGGGAGAAGACATTACTTGAGATCAGAAACTCACACTTCTTAACACGTAATACTCCAAATATGATGGTTGCAGAGTTGTTTTAAGTGCCCTCAGCACTGTTGCATTATAACAATGTGGGTTTTTTAAAAAATTGGAAATCAATCTTGACCATATTCTAATACTGACATATAAATACAGATTTGTTAGAAGAAATCTGAGCAAAATCATGTGGGAGCTTGACTGTGAGGTAAAGAAATATTCTTGCTAAAAGAAGACTTATTTTTTATTCTCTGACTACTATTTGTAATCTGTTCTGTGCATCTGTTTGCATCATTGCATTCTATTAATTGGTTATTAATAGCTATTAATGAAATGCAGTAGTTGATATAAAAAGCCAAATCCACTGGATGTGAATGTGATTAAAGACTAAACCTCAAAGCTTCAGTTACTCCTCTTACAACTGAATCTAAGGTATAATTTTGTTGGCTTTACAATAGTTACTCTGGATTTACACATGTGGATGCAAATGGAGAGTCAAGCACAGCAAATATTAAGCACAACTTAAACAAATAAAACTAAATAAACCTAACAGACATCTCCAAAACACAGTATGAAGATTAATAGGGAGAACTGCTTGAATCAAAGCAAAATTTCGTTTCAGCCCAACTGGCACATTTCATGTTATCAAACTACATACAACTTCTGATCATCTCACAACAGGAAGTAAAGATACAATGAGAGTTTATAGAACATATTAACAAGGAGAAAACAAATTAATAGGTGTCAGGATCAAAGCAGCTTAGAAAGAAAAACTTGAATACATTTGCTTTTGAACTACTGCAGACAGAACAGCCTGTCAGCCCCTGACTGAAATGCCCTGGTTGCAGTGTGTATCATTGCAGTAGGTGCTGGGGTCATATCGGATATGATATTTTGTGAAAAACTGAAGAGATAATGGAATTGCCAGAACATCTGTGTAACAAGAGGTTTCAGCACAAGAGGGATGACTAATCGCCATGTCATGCGCAGGACCTAAATGGAAAGGATCATAGGACACTTTCAAAAAGTTAGCACAGAACCAAGAGGAATTTGGGGAATTCAGAAAGTATTGATAATGAGCTCATAACAACGGAGTGTAGCTCCAGAAAGCACACTGATGTCAAGCAAAAATGTCATTCAAGGAGCAGAGTTTGACTGGTATAAAATAGGTGAGCCTGAGCAGGGTATCAGAGTTCACAGGAAAACTCCCTGAAAAGGAAGGGAGATGAAGGCATTTCTGTTTCCGAATAATGTTCCAAAAACACACCAGGAAGACAGTAGCATCACACCTGATTTAATGAGAGATGGAGACGTGCGCCAAGGGTCCTGGCAGAGCAGACCTTCCCTGGAGGCAAGTGCAGCACTGCTGGATTTGAGATCCAGGTTGGAAATTGTCCCCATGGTTTGGCACGTCCAAGAGTAGCACATCACAGCAATTTGGTAATTAACATCATCATTTCTCCTCACAGTATGAGCAATGACTGTTTAGTTGCCTTTCCAGGAGTGTTACCTGCAATTAGCTCACTGAATGTTGACCTATAAATAACTGTCAGAAGAAGGTTTCTGATGAAGAGTCTCAAAGCGCTGAATGGCAGGTGAATGGAGGCTGGCTTACACTGTCCTTACGCAGCGCTGACAGGTGATATATTTCAGAAGAACGAAAATTACACAGAGAAATATGGAGACTCCAAAAGGCTTGAGCTAAAGTTACACCTGTTTCTCAAAATAGTTATACAACATTATGCAGCACTCAAACTACCGAGCTCCCATTCACAATAAAGATTGTGTAAAATTAAAGTCAACAAATGAGAGAGAGAGTGAGCTGGAAGTGCAGTGTGCTGGTGGCCCATCTCCCACTGCTCTGCCGTTCCTCCGTGAAGTACACGGTCCAGCTCTAATGCAGTGCTGCTGATTCCTTTCCATTAATGGGACCTGGCATCCAGTAAGGTCCTGCATGTGGCGGGGTTCCTTTCCCACCTCCCCTTATTAATTTCCTTTTCCACCTGGGTTAATTAACATTATTTTTCTGAGAAGACAGTCTAGGGAAAATGTCTTGTATGTGATTTGTATTGCATATTTTCTTAAATTTCATCCAAAGTTATATCAGCGTACCAAGGGTAATTCTTTTTCCTTGTGATTCTCATTTTCAGTGAGTGTAAGAGGATTTCAGTCAACTTGCATCTGATCTAGACATTTTTCTGTGCCTTCCCAAAAGTATCGTGAATATGGCACAAAACGCCAAATCACTATTTTCAATATTTACAATGTGTTCTGGTGTTCTGTTGTAAAGTATATAGGTGAAAGCCTCAGCTAAGCTTTGCTCTCTGGCATATGCCCAATTATAAACAGAGGCTTAAGCTCAGGCTATCAAGACGGAGTTAAGCAAATGCTAACTATTGGCTCAGGTGGTGCCAAGGCACAGACTGTGCAGGGATACAAAATGTGCAAAAAGAAAAACTGAACTGCAGAATTTCATGCACAAGTCTGAGCCATGCTGTTATGGCTTTGGAAGTTAGAAGCTAGCCACATGGGATATCACTTGTTTCTTGTACTTCTAAACATTTCACTTTGCTTACTTTCAGATTAGCTACTTCATTTCAAAGGATACAGGAATTCAATTACAAATTAAGATTTTTTTTTGCACCTCTAACTTGACAGAGCAATTCTCAGTTTCAGCATTGACAAGCTCTTCTGCCTAACAAAATAATTCACTGCAAATGATTTAATATGACCTGAGAGAATATTGTAAGACAGTAAAAATGGCTTTAAAAAATACAGTGTAGCATTCTGTCTCCCAAAAGATTACAACAGGGTGTGTTTGACAGCCTTGGTTTATAAAATCATTCTGGTAACAGTTATATGTACAAGAATTGTCAAGCTTAGTGTTACTAGAGGTCAATTTTCACGTTCTCGCTTAATACAAGTGTAAAATATAGGTGACAAATTTAATTGTAGCCTGGCAATCTTAGATGTGCAGTAGATATAATATCAAAAGTATGTCTTAAGCTAGAAGTGGCATTTTTAACATTTCTCAGCTGAATACACATCCTTCACAACGTTTTCATCTTTTTGTAACAGGACATGAAAAATGTACAGCAGAAAGCTGCCTCATGCTCTAACAAGCTATTTCCTATGAGCAAAACATTTTAAATGCTGCATTCTTTGTTATTTTGAATCAGTGCAGTGATAGGAACAAGGCTTGAGAGAGTTCTGGCAGATTCTAGGACAAAGAGAGTTTCAAGAAACTATCAAAGTTCATAGTTTTCTATGTTAGTAATTCTAGTCTCTCCCTTTTTTCCCTCTTGCATTATCTTCTACCCTGTTAAATGCTCACATGGTTCCAATTTTGTACTCTGATCCCAGCAGTTGGCAAGGATGAGCTCAACTCTACCTGTATGCATCTTCATGATGGTGCTCTAGTTACCTGGAGAATCATGAAATCTGCTAAATTCTCAGATAAAAGCAATCTGAGTAGTTGGCTTCATGTAGTCCTTGCATGCCATATCTCTATAAATTCCCCAAGAACTGTGAAAATACTAATGGTGAATAGATATCTTCCCTTTGAGCCTCTTTCAAGACTGTACCATTGTGTGAGGCTAAGGGAAACTGCGTAGCTGGTAGCAGTGACTTACAGATAAGATTCAGTAACTTCATCTCTACTGTGTATAAGATGCACATACATATATATACACGTACACAGACACACACATGTATATATTTTAGAGATTCCAGAATTCTTGACACAACGAATTGCCTGCCATGTTCTGAGTGATTATGACTTGGACAATAATACCTTTTCTGCCGAAGTTTAATATGGGAGTGAAGAATATATTTCTGGGGGCAGTTAAAGAGTTTCACCTCATGGCTAGATGGAAATTATGCTGGTGCCCAAATTCCAAAATCTTTTAAAAAGTTCCCAAGGGAACTTAATGTAAAATCAGTTGTACAGCAGCATGGTACTCTGTTATATCCAACATATTACATTATTGCTAGCAAACTGTGAAGAATCCATGATTTTTCTTTTTTTTGTGGTGTTTTTGCATCTTTTTTCCCCTTATGAATATATTCCAAAAATATAGGGGAAAGTTTGATTCTATTAAAATAAGATTAAATACCTGAATTTTTACCGAGGGGAAATTACATCAGAAACAAATTATTTTACTGGTGTCGTGGTTTAACTCCAGCCAGCAACTAAGCACCACACAGCCACTCGCTCACTCCCTCCCAGTGCGATGGGGGAGAGAATGGGAAGGGTAAAAGTGAGAAAACTCGTAGGTTGTAATAAAGACAGTTTCATAGGTAAAGCAAAACCCTTGTGCAAGCAAAGCAAAACAAGGAATTCATTCACTACTTCCCATCGGCAGGCAGGTGTTCAGCCATCTCCAGGAAAGCAGGGCTCCATCACGTCATGGTTACTTGGGAAGACAAACGCCATCACTCCAAATNGCTGGTGGGGTGGGGTGAGAAGCAGAAAAAGCCTTGACTCTCTAAGCGCTGCTCAGCAATAACAAAAACATCTCTGCATTATCAACTCTGTTTTCAGCACAAATCCAAAACATAGCCTCAT
>VYZW01007976.1:51075-93978 GCA_013401315.1 Balaeniceps rex | reverse complement strand
AAAAGCACTTCCACATTTGGAGACATGTATTGAGTTCTGAGCTGAACTTTCTTGTGTGGACTTATCACTAATTACCATCCTGGTAGTGGGGTTTGGAACAAAAGGAGAAAAAGTCCCCACACAAATCCTGAAAAATCAAATGCTTTTGTTTTCAAAAGGAACTGCAGTTTTTTAGCAACTAACGCTGTTTAAAGAAGCATGGGCTAATAGTGAAAATAATGTCTACACTCTGGTTACACAAGCAAGCTATTTAATTGTTGTTATTGGAAGACAAGTATCAGCATACTACATCTTAAATCAGCTGGAAAAATGTATTCATTGGCTTTTTTTCCATTGAATGAAATGTTGTTTAAAACAGAGAAAACAGTTCTACTTCCTTATATGTTTTTAGTGTGTCTTCAGGGTATTGCTATTTATTTTGCAAGTTCAGAGTAACTGTATGTTATTCATTTCACTGAATTTTTTAAATATGGCCCAGCAACTATCAATTAAAGTGACTGATTGACTAAAGTGCATAGTACTTTTGTGTATTGTAGGCTACAGTCACTGATATTTCAGAACTATTTGCTTTTACATCAGTTCTCTACTTGGCTATTTTGCTTAATTATAGCTTTAAAAGAAGTGGAATTTGAACAAATTCTAAAATGCAAAATAGGGTCCAGAGTAAAAAGTAACAGCTGAGTAAGAATGATTAGAAAAATAAATAATGAAAACAACTAAAAGCTAAAATGTCACATTGTGGATTTCTCTAATTGCCAAATAGCACTGATGAAGTGGATTTCTCAATTAAAACATCTCCAGGCTTTTGATACCTGAGCATAGTCTTGATGGCTACACACTGAAAAATGGATTTAGTTAGTTTTTTGGCAAGGTTGTATGTATACTGGAGAACTACTGAGCCAATTTTTAATGGAAGAAGACTGGGAAGGTCATGTAATCTTCATTTCATATTTTTCATACATTTTCTCTTGCTGTGATTGCCACAACAGATATATGTTCAGATTGCCATCCTGATATATTTGTTCACCCAAACCTGCATCCCAGTTACTATGTTCAGGTTCACTATCTCAGAACTATGATTAATAGAGGACAAGAAGTCAGTCAGGAAACAGTGACTTTCTGGGGCTTTTCTGGGAAAGCAGTCTCAGCATAATTTTATAGTGCACATTTGGCAGATGTGGTCACTGCCTACGCTGTGGCAAGTTCCCCTTTCACATCCTCTGATGTGGATAGTTTGAACCATTCTTTTAAGACCTATTTCCATGTCTCTTCCCCATCCCCACTGCCAACAGGCTTCCCACTCTTTATAGTGTCTGACAAGTTCATAAAATTACATGGAGTACGTACATGTATAGAGGTGTGTAGGGATGCAGCACGGTCATGTGTCAAGACAGCCATGCTCTGTTTTCGCTGGGATAACAGTACTCCACCTCTGCCCTAGAGCCAACAGCAGGTACATCATATTGGCTCTGGACTCCTCTAAGAGAGACGGCCCATATTACAGCCACTAACGGATGTATCGCAGCAGATTGCTAAGCCTTAGGGGCCACATGTCCTATTCGTGCCTACAAAACTGGATTACGTATGACACCCAAATTGGCTGCTTAAGTTAGCGTTGCCCTGATCAACAGATGCAATAGGCCTGTTCCACAGTTATAATCACCCTCTATACATCTGTATAGACACTGTATTTTGATGCATATGCCCTGTGAATACATGAAACAACAGAGGACATATGGAACACAACTTTTATTATAGAATGGGCTTACATTATTAGCTACACCAGACTATCCAACATCTGGCAACACCTTTTCTGCCAATGTAGTAGGGGGCCAGCAAGGGCAAATGAGCTGGATGAAATGAGAAGCTGTACTGATGTAGACCCATTAGCCTCTGGAATAACAGCCTCACAGCAGTCCTGTCTTCTCCTGAGAAATTCAGCCCAGCTAGGATGTTTGAAAAGTGTATCCAGTGTAAAGCTAATTTTAGAACTTCTGCGGTTGAACCTCCACTAGCCAGTCTAATAACTAACCATGCTATCACCTATGCTGAACATTTAATTAAAAGCAATTTCAGATTATTTACTCCAGTAGTTTGGACCATGAAGGAGGTGATGTGCTGGCATTCCAGCAGCAATTCTTCAAGCCGCTTGGAAGCTGTGGACCCCATCCTCCAATTCCACAAAGCAGGCTGAGCAGCAAGGTGTGAGAGGAAAAATCGCCAAATCTGGTTTATGGAGTTTGTGAGTAAAAGATCACAAAACATCTAGAGTAGGTAAAGGAACAGAATAGGTGGCGAGAGAGCAGGAAACATGCAGGAACAGCCAGATGCTGCTAATTCCATATTTTAGTGTGAATAATATAATACACAGAAAAAGAGGCAGACTGATAGGAATAGAGAGATGGAAGGGGGCCAGCACAAAGTACGGAGCAATAAAAACCGTACCAAAACTAAGACTAAGTTGTTCTAAAAGATGTACAGTGCCTGTTCGACAGCAGAGCTACTCAAATGCCATAAGATATGGAAAATTTCTATGTGTGGCTGTTGGTATTAATCCCTGCATTGTAATGTCAAACCAGATTTTTCAAGTCTGCATCAGTTTTGTACTGAGGCTCATAGCATCTGCCCCGTGCATGGCTAAATAAGTATTCACATGTTATTTAAAATAATTGTACTCTCTTGGGTAGTTTCTGCCCTGTATTACCATATGAATGTAAACCAGCTGACATTGTGATCTGTTGGAAGAGGGTTTCTCAGACATTCTTAATGATGCGTTTATTACGTATTTAGTTATGTTTACTATTTGAACAGATTTTCACTGTTGTGCGGGATTTCTAGATAGCCAAATAAATGAGTAGCAAAATAAGTTTGAAAAAAAATAGTCCAGAATAACCTGCAGACTTTAAAGTAATGCAACCTGTCAATCAAAAATATAGATTTCAAATGCATCACAGAAGAAAGGTGCTGAGAATATTTTTTTTCCAGATTTTGTTCTACTAACTGAAAGAGAACTAAATGTCTATGCAGATTTAAAAGCTGGACGTCTTTCACAGGACATATTATTTTCAGGAATGTGGGCATCCTTTTTATTTTCACAGAAATGATGAGCATCTACAGGTGATTTCAGTGGCAAACAGGAATACTCTGCATCTCTGACACTCAAGCTAAAGCTGGCGATAGCTGTGTTAGCACCGGTGGGAAGTAACAGCTGTGGATATGCAGACTAAAGCAATTAGTGATGATGACCTAACACCATGCTCTACATGTCTCAGGGGTTTTACTTAAAGTTAACTGAAGCCTGGTCCTGCAGACTGAATGCCAATTAGCTACTGGAATACATTAGGTGCCCGCCTGGAGCCGCTTTCAGCTTTATCTGTATTCAGAAGGAACCCAGGCCATGCACTCCAAGACCACCGTGCAGAGAGAACCAGAGCACAGTAGGTCAGGGTGCTCAGAAGTTCTGCTTCAAAAGCACAGTCTTGATCCAAATGGAAATATTGTTGTAGCTGCATCTAATATTTCCAAGAAGCTGGCCTTCTGTAAATTTGAGATTTTCGGACATTTCAGAACTTGGAACAACCTTGCTTTGGCCCTTCTGGTTTGCATTTAGACACAACCAACCCGCCCCATAGTCTTCACTCCTAAATCTTTGTGGTTCTGAGGACTCCCAACTTCCACTGATTCCAGCAAGAATTGTTACTCAGTATCTCACAAAACCAGTCGCTTTATGCCTGGGGAGAAAATGGTGCAGTACCTTAATACCCTTAACATTTCATAAATGGTAACAGCAGTCTGTGCTAGGGACTCAGTACATTTGTAACACTTTTCCTTAGTGCAATATTTAAATTGGGACTTACTACAAAAAAGACTGCTGGACTGGTGATTGTGCAGTTTTTTGATGGATTTAGATGACATTTGGATTTAGAGAGATCAAACAGAGAAAAGGTGCCCATGTAGCTATAAACTGTGATTGCTGAGCAGAACAACATCCCAGCAATAAAACTGTGAGAGGAAACACAAAGGTTGCATTTTTTTTCTCTCTCTAGAAACACCGGTAGCACGGGACTGGAGCAGGGCAAGAAACTAAACAATTGGTTAATATTCACACATAGAACCAAAAAAACCCCACGCTTTTCACGACATGAAGCAAGATTTCATTACAAACATGCTTGTGTCATCTTGAACTTGTTTGAAATCATAAGATTCATGTTATGAAGATGAAAGAGAGTGATAAAAGCAATTATCACTAAGACAGCCAGTAGTGGGATTGCGAACAAGCCCTCTGCCCAGAGGCAGGGGGTGACTTGTGCCATTGTCCCTCCCTGCTCCTTGTGGCCTTCAGTCAAGCATGGCCCACCCAGGACAGAGTACCTGCATGAAATGGTGGTGAGAACAAAAGCCAACTGGCTGAGGAGTCTTGCAGGTTATAGCGTAGAGTCAGCAGTCTTAGCACATAAAAACTGTTGTTGCTTGCTGGCCTGGGAACAATAAATGACTATCCAGCTCCACATTCGTTCCTCAACACTATACAAGGCCATTGCTAGCCTGGATAAACAGATCCGTCAGCAGTTTCCATGAGGCACATCCTCTGCTCCAGCTGAGGTGAACACATATGCCTGAGCTGGAGTTCTTCCATCAACAGCAGAGGTGGTTGCACAGCAACGCAGAGGAGGCTGAAGAACAATAAAATGCTCTTTATTTCACCCCATGCCAGTGCCCCAGGCTCTGATCCGCAGTAGTCATCCTTTGCAGCAAGACTCACAAAAGAGTGGAAGTTTTTGGCCCATGTAGACTTGAAGTCCCATTTAGAGGTTTTTTTCTCTGACTGCACCGAGATAAAATGCCCAAGATGCAAACTACCACCACAATGGTGAAACCTCCATAACTCAGCAAGTGATATCCTAACAGAGAACAGAAAAGCAAAGAAATAAAGTGTATAACTACACAGCTTCCTTACACAAGCAGCTGGGTAAAGGAGCGACTTACCAATCTGCAATGGATCCTGGGTTTTCCCTCAGCTGAATGGAAAGAGGCTTGCTGGTACACATGCCATGCCATGGACTGGCTATATGCAGGCACCCAGGCTATTAAAGGAAATTCTCATACAGAGAAACCTGCTTCAAGCTGTTGGGACTATTCACATTGTGAGTACATACTGCTTGACAATGTGAACAATGCAACAGCGATTTATTGTCACAGGAAATTCTGACTTCACGTCTCTTTCATTAAATAACTTATTTTGTCATTATTTGTAGCTAGCAAAATAAGTGAGCATCCAGTTAACTTACTTCTGAGCCAAAATTTTGCACTTAAGTACATTTTTTTTTTTCAGTCTGGAAACCTCCAGTGAAAAACAATTGTTTGTCTGTCCAGCTTCTTCTGAAGGCGACCACTTTCCTGCATATGCCAAACCAGCTAACACAGTGAGGATCTGATGAATCCTAAAAGAACAGAATGTCTTGTTCATTTACATACAGTAAACACATGTTTCATCCAAACAGAATTGTGAAATAGTTTTGAAATCCTTCTTTCATTGCAGTTTGGGGACTGTTGGCTAACAAGCGTCCCAGAAGGTTGTATTGTCTCTTGTTTACAAGGGAGGATCAAATTACAAAAAATGTTTTGGAAAGATCATTTGTCTTTTGTTTCCTAAGCACTTTATTTCCGTTGAACTACTATTTCTAAGACTGAGCATCAGGCACCTTCAGGATCCATCCAGTATAAACTTACATTTTAAAGGAAGCCATGCATAAAGTCTGGCATGCATAATGATAGTCTGTCTTTATCACCACAGTCTAGATAAAACTTAGAAGCTGGAAAAAAGGCTGTCTAGCAGTCATAACTCTGTCTGCATTTATCTGGCACCAGCTTCCCTTGCTCTTTCTTTTGATTCATTCTGTATTTTCTTCTCCAAATATTTTCTTAGTCTGAGTACCTATAGTACTAATGCTTGACATGCTGAGTAATTCTAATTCTCGCCACTTATGGGAGTAGGTGTTGAGGCTGTGCAAGACTTCACAGAATCAAGTCCAAAAGACAAAACTGGTACAGAGTGTAAAATCATCATAACAACAGCAAGCCAAGCTTCTATGAAAAGCTGTCTTGGAGAAAAATCTGTGTATGGCAGGGAGCAAGTCTCAAAGTTTTCTGGGATGGATGCTGCAGAGCTGTCCAGGTGATAAGGCATGCCCAAAGGAAAAAAAAAAAATCAGAGCTGAGTGGATTAGGTTAAGCTTTTACTTCAAAACCAGAATTTCATTTTGAAATAGCTATAAGTGCAACAAGCTTGGTGGTCTCTCCTCAGTCCCTGCTGGTTAGGGGAATCCACACCATAAACCGACCGCACAGCATCTGACACAATTGGCAGTCATGGCATAACAGAGGCCCCAGCCTGAGTCTCCACAGCTGTAGTGCATCTTCACTGCCACAAAATAGCAAAGAAAACTGCATGCTCTGATCAAACACTCTTGGTTGGTGGAAAACCGTCTCCGTTCACAAGAAGTAAATTCTACGACTGACCCAACGTCAGCTCAAGCAGCTCTCACAATCTTTAATGTTACCTTTTCTCAATGAATTGCTTTGGTGAGAGCCTGTGTGATAACCCATGGACACTGATAAATGCAGCAAGTCAACTGGCCACACACAGGACCTGGTCAGACAGAGGCCAACTCTTGTGCATGCTTCAAAATGTATTACAGCACAAATAGAGTAAAACTGGAAAGGAGGCAAGAAAGGACAACAAATAGCAGGAGATGCAGCCAGGCACAGCATTTTTCATCTTCAGCAGTAATGCTTTGTAATTTCTGTAATGGGTTTCACTGATGAGCTTAAAGAGATCTGTTAATGAATTACTTAACTTACATAATGTCCTTGTGGCACAGCAGTATTAAATTGATCTACAAATGAGTAAACTGAGAGGCTGAGAAAGCCCATGACCTGGCCAAACCTGCACAGCCCATTGGGGAGCAGTGGGGGGAACCTGCAAGTGCAGCAGGACCTCCCAACCCACGGCACCCGCTTCAGGGATGCACACACCACAGTGCCACCAGGAGAAAGGCAATGTGACAAGTGCTTTCCTCTTTCCTTCCACACCTCTCCTGC
Source organism: Balaeniceps rex (assembly GCA_013401315.1). Lineage (NCBI taxonomy): Eukaryota > Metazoa > Chordata > Aves > Pelecaniformes > Balaenicipitidae > Balaeniceps > Balaeniceps rex. The sequence goes on along the minus strand of VYZW01007976.1, from coordinate 86,877 downwards.
TCATGTATTCTCTTCAGGTCCTGCAAAGTTCCAGCTTTTGGTTTTGGTTAGTTGTAAAACAGAATAGGTCAGAGCTACTACCATCAGGTTTAGTGAAAGTGGCATCAAACCTCTAAGCATCAATGGTCCCTTAAGTATGTGCATGGTATAGGAGAAAATCTAACCCAGTCTAGCTCAATGGCCATACCAGCCAGTTATCAAAATCAGCAATCATCAAAAAATCTAATAGTAGAACACTGGCAATGTGGAAAAATAAATCATTTTATGATTTGCCTTTACCAAGAGAATATGTCTTATAAAATAGGCACCAAACGTCATTTGTTTCTATTTAAATTGTACTCGTGTGCTTTCTTTTTCTGAATAAAATCCATTAAGTATTTATGGAATGGCATGAGTCAGAGGAAGCTTGCACGGGATTCATAGTGTGCAGTAGTCATCAGCTTGGGAAGGCTATCAGCCCATTAAGAATGACCTGCAAAACCACAAAAACATAGATTTTAGCCATGACTAGCCCTATCTATCTACTCAGAATAATTGCAAGACTAGAACTGTTTATTCTATGAGTAATCAGGAACCACAGAAATGTTGATGAAAGCAATAGTGTAGTGCTGCTCAGTTATGGTGTATGCATAGTCATTGATGGATCAGCTCTGAAAATTCTTCTGATCATTAAAGGCAAGTGGGAGCCAAGCAAATGAAAAAGAAATAGATAGAAATTTTCAGCACTTAATCTGGATGTGCAGGTCCTCACAGAAGAAGAGCAATTTAAACATCTGTTACTGTCTGCTACAATTTCCATCTTGAGAAATCAGTGTCATAAATTTCTTCAGGAATGGAGCCTGTGTTGTGACTCATAGTTGGTTCAAGCTGTACTTAATTAGAGTAAATCAGTGCTGCAAATGTCGCTTAGTTCTAATTCAGACAGAAATAATGGAGCTCAAATGTAATTTGATTTACAGCTGACGATCACTCTGGGAGGTGTTTTCTAGACAAGGTCGTTCCAAAAAGTCCTTAAGGGAGTACTGGGGTTAAACATAGACTAAGAGAATTATAAGGGATTTCTTACTGGCAAGAGGTAGAAAGGTCAAATCAGGGGGTTTTTGTCATGGAAAAATTCTCAATACAAAGGCTGCACTCAGAGAAAATAGCATGACCATGTACTCATTCCCTAGCATATTGGATGTATGGGACTGGCCCTATTACTAATAAAAATCCAGTTGCAAGACAATGGCTGCAATTTACTTCTTCTCATAGCCAAGAAGCCATGTGGCCAGAGGGACAGCTGCTCTACAGAGACCCACCTGTGGGCTGATGGAGCTGCTGTCGATATACTATTAAATTATTATTTTCTTACACCTATGTTAAACATCCCCAAAATTTCAACTCTGGTTGAAATGACCTTTCACAGATGATCTTTAGGTCCTAAATTTGGAAAGATTTTCAAAGGAAATAAAAGCTGAGAGTTTTTTTAAAACTTTTCTTGCTTTACCTTTCAGACAATACCCTCGTGTTAGCAGTGTATATCTGCTTTGCTGAACCATGGACTCATCAGCAATGCAGCAACTCAGCAGCAATTCATTTCTGCTTTGCTTAAAGTTTAACTTAATTTTTTTTTTTTTTTTTGAGCTTAGCAGGACAGAAATAGAGCCTCATTCTACTTTAGAAGCATAACAGAAAGGGCCACTCATTGCACATGCTCCAGACACTGGCTGGTTTTGACTGACACCACTAATATTGTGCAGATCTAGGCATTTTCTCTCCCCTATTGGGACCATTCTAGATGCTGATTTGTACCACTATTGTAGGTTAGCTGTGCAGATAATTGTAGCAAATGAGCAAAAAGATTAAAAAAAAAAAGGTAAAATGATATTGAAAGCACACCACGATATGAAAGCAAACCTTCACCTTGACTTACCTTCTCTGTGGCACATTGGAATACCTTACCCATGAAGGGTATCTGGCACACATTCTGCATGTCAAAGCCAAAGATGAGTCACCTTGTAGGTACTGAAAGAGGCACCATATCACTTCTGATTGCTCATGGTCACCCCACAAAAATCTCTGATCATGCCTCAATTTTAACACTTTCATTTTCTTATCGTATGCAAAAGAGAGTGTTGAACAGGGAGCACTCGCAATATCCCAGCTGGGAACCAGCTTCCTTGCAGGTACTGGGTGCTCACACTCACCCAAGCCTAAGCCTTCCCAAGTAACCCCAGCAACAAACTTACCCAGCCCTGTTATATATAGAAATGTTCAGTTTCTGCTTTTTTTTTTTAAACTTGTTTCGTTTAATAGCCAACCACCCTGTGCAGTCCCGGTGGGGACCTAACTCAGGGGTGGCTGCATTTCACACCTCTGAGAGAGGCACAGAATTGTTGGGTGACAGGACCAGGGAGAGACGAGCCAGAGCAGATGTGCGTGATTGCTCCATGTTTCTGCCCTGGATTCTGGGAGGCAGTCAGGGAGCAGAGGGAGCGAGCAGGCTTTGTCCCAGACTAATAGCTGGCCCATGCTTAAGAATCAGCCAAAGCTCTCATACAAAGGAACTGAGAGCATGGAGAATTGTCTTCCTTGATGCGTGATGCTTGCTTCTTGTGTTTCTTGGGGTCAATACCTATGCCTAGTCTCTTCGGTGATTTGTGATAGTAGCATCTGAATTCTCAAGTTTTTTAGGGTTTTACTTGTTTTTCCTCTTACTCACATTGCCTTTTCTCTTTGACGGTCTGTTTTTCAGTGTTTCTCTTATGGCATTGCAGGCGTCGCCCAAAAATCACAGTGTCTCACTCAGGCGTTACATAACAGTTGCACCAGATATTGCTGATATTTCCCACTGTTTACAAAGCAAACTTGGTTTCCTCTTCATGTTTTCCAGTATACAATTGTCAGTTTACAAATGAGCACTGGCTGAGTCATTTTTGCCGAGCCATCATCTTTCCACTCTCTGTATCCTAGTCCCAAGTGACAGGGAGCACACAGCAAGAACAGTAATACCAGAAAGGGCAGATAATCTGTTGCTGTAGAAGACAGAAATTATTTTGACTCGATGTAAAAGGTTATGAGGCTATTGCACTGTTAATAATAAGTCTTTTAATTTGGCAGTGTTGATGCAGGATTTTTTTTTAACTGGTTGTTTTCCTTTCCATTTCCAACCCTAGTAATGAATGTTTACTAGTAATGAAAGGAAAACAAAGCTAAAGCTTTGGCCACAGTAAACTAACACTGACTTCCCTAAAGCTACGCTACATTATACATGCTGAGGCCCCCACCCCATATCTGCAGCCATGTATTGTGAAGGGGTGCTAGCACTTACTAGAGTTTAAAACTGAAAAAAAGTTGTTTTGGCTTTGCCTCCTGTGTTCTAACCTCAAGGTGTGACAGAGCATATGCAGCCTAGTCACACGTTAGTCAGCTGCACTCCTGCTCCCGTGACCCTGAGCTGGTCCAGGATGCAGGGTAGTGATCCTGTGTGAGCCGTAGCTAGCTTTTGTGCCAAATCCTGACTCTTTTCACTGAAGATTTACCTGTCTTAGTATGTGCCTTGCCAGCCCTGGCATATCCCTCCTATATGCACATGCTTTGGAAAAGGGGCCAGGTGACACACGGTGGAAGAAATGTGGGCTATGCAGAGTATTTATTCTCTTTTTGTCAGTATTTCCTAGCATATGCTATAAAGGCAAGTGGATCTGTTTCTCACATATCACAGCTGTCCCTCTAAAAGTTTAAAGTAATGAACAATAATTTTCTTATGCAATGCTTTTCCAGGCTATGAAAGAAGATTCAGTCCAAAAAGCCGGTATGCTAATCCGCTTTCAGACAGCTCTGCATTCCACTCTTGTGCATTTCTAGTAGGCACAGTAATGATGCAGTACCAAACCCACTACCCTGCCCTTTTGGTGATGGATGTTAACGGTCATAAATAATCACTGAATCCATGCTAACTAAGAGGAGCTTATTCCTTTGCATTCCCAATAGTGTGTCACACCATGATCCATCACCACCTCTCATAGAAATGAATTGGTCTTTTCTCTTCTTGTTCCTGCACATTAGCAGCCATTTGCATTTCCCTCCAATGAATTTTATAACCAGGTTCAGTGACAGATTCTTTACAGAAATGGTTTCAGATTTTCCAAGGCACAGTGGAGGAGGAAGGATGTCACACAGAGGGCTTCACTATTGCTGTGATGCCTTCTGGGTTGCAGTGAACTGAAAATGTTTTCATTCTAAAGGCTTGGCTTTGAAAGAGTGATTTCACCTTCTGAGTTGCTAATGAAATAACTACATTCATGCCAAATTGAGACTGGTACTGCACACTAAAAAGTGACATGAAGCAGCTGTGTTTAACATTATCGCTTCCACTTACAAAAGGGTTTCCTCCTCAGTTCCTAGAAATTTGCATGGAATAAGCAAAGTTGCAGTTGCACATCCTTGAGAGCCCCAGCATCCCTGTCTGTTACATATTTTTCTCACAGTTTGCTCTGAGGCTGCATGGATGAAAATTAAAGAAGTGCTAGCTAGAGATAGATGACCTAATTAATACTGTTCTCTCAGTATTTTTTTCTAAGCTGATGACCAAACATTTGAACTTAAATGAGACCCGTCCAGGCACACTGAACGTTCACTCCACCTGACTGCTTTGTTTGGTTAGGGTTTTGCTTTGTTTTCTTTAATTTTCAAAAACCCTTGGATGACTTCATAGGATCTTTAAAAAAAAAAAAAAATCAGAAGTAATAAACTAGCGCCAGCTTACATATGCACAATGATAACTGTATTAATGACATGGTTGCTTTTCCTACTGTGATAAAAGAGCATTCAGCATCATGCTTATAATTTTCCAGGTCGTACAGAACTACCGTAGAGAGGAAAAATGACCTACTCCCTGAGTATTTTGCCATTAAAAGCATTGCATAGGGAACTCTTTGCATAACCAAACGTGATGCCAGCCCTTCCCCGTTCTCAGGTAGTTTGACCTCCGCATTTGTAGAAGCAAGCCAGGAGAAAGGCGCAGCCAAGGTATCCAGCTGTCACAAACAGCTGTTATACAGGATCAGAGGAGGCAACAGGAATTGCTTTCATGTTTCATGAACTGTATTCAGGCTGTTTGCAAGATGGTAGCAGTGAGCCGGCATTGAGCACCGTTTCCTTGGGAATAGTCAGGAACCCTAATATGCTTGGATTAAATGGTGGCTTGGGTTATGTGACAGTCATGTGGGCACTCGCTGCAGTTTATCATCCATAACTGAATTTGTGATCTCATAGCAAACGGCTTTCAACTTAATCTTCTCCTTAACACTTATGAACTCATTCACTGATGGTTACCAGTGTTTTCTGGCTCCTTGCCAGCTTTGAAGAAGATGAAGTAGTTCAGTCTAACGGAGCAGGCATTTCTGGCAGGAAAAAATATGCTACTCTTTTTGCATTGGGTTATTCGTCCCTTTACCTGCTTTCTTTAGGTACAATGGTGGTCTGCAGAGTGCCAACCCCAGATTTGGCAGAGAAGGCACCAAATATAACCCATGGCTTCCTTAGAAAAACCACATTGGAAGTTAGGAATCAAAGCTGACTGTCTATTCAGCCTAGCAGGCAGAGCTCACCTCCCCATTGTTCACTGTATTGAGCCCATGTGGAGTAGTCTATTTGATGTATAAAAAGTGGAAGCCTTTTTTTGAGTTCTGAATCTGATCTGTAAGTCTGCAGTTAAGTATCTTTCTTTTACAGACAAAGGGAATTTTGCCTGAAGGTTGTTGGATTTGCTTCATAGTAAAGTGGGTTTCATTTAAGATGTCTTTGTGTGTTGACAACCTTGTCTGAAGGTTATTTCATTGTATTCTCCTTGATCAAATGCTATTCACAGTACAGTGGATGTCGTGACCCAGTAATCCCATTTAATGAAATTCAATGTCTCCTGACTAGCTAGCAAAGGAAGGTCCCATTCAAACAATTATCAGACCTTAGCATTCAACTCGTGACTAATATCAAATCAGAAATAACTCTTACTTTCCTCCTTCCATTCACCTTGAGTAAACATTAAATTGATTAATAGATCTAGATATCATCAAAGTCCTGAGAATCTGCACACACACTATAATAAAGGCAAAAAATAATTTCTGATGGGTAAATTTAATTCACCTCATAAGGCATCCTGTTAATTCCCTTGTCCCTTGAACTATCTACAGGTGATGATGTTGCACATTTGTCTCCCCAAAATAATTAACTCTTATCAAAATCCACTATGCTTCATTTACTCAACCATAACAAGCTTTTGCTCACAAAACACAGTTTGTCTTTGATATCAGAAACATAAAAATAATGTGAAAGAAGGAGGCTCTAGATCCGTAAGTGGAATTTAATCTCAGCCTTGCAATACCCATATCTTGATATCTTGCAGCTTTGCTACCACAGCCTTGAGGGAGTTTCCAGACATGGGAACAGTAATGTGCCTAACAACATGGTCCACAAAAAAGCAGTACCTTACATCAGCTTCTGTTTGGAGTACCAAAGGAAGCATCTGGCTGGGACCTACATCCAGACCAGAGAGAACATGACCTTCTGTGCAGGATCCACAGCTACCAAACCACTCCTAAATATGGGAGCATGAGTCAGACTAACTCTCTCATAGGAAGAGGCAGTGAAACTTTTGTTCTTTCCGTTTCTCAGCCCACCGATCAGACTGCTTAACTAGGATATGGAAAATCCCATTCTGAGTACTTCTGATATAGACTTTGGCATGAGCATTTGGACTGGTATTTCCTATTTCCCAGGGGAATGACTTCAGCTTGTGCATTTGTCAAAGAGTTTGGGCGGTGAAGCTGCTTACTACGGTTTGTGCAGGACTAATCTGACTATACTGGGAAAAAGAGAGCAGCTTCAGCAGAAGAATGGGTATCACAAGATTACCTGTAAGGAGACACTTTTCTCTTGAAGCTGCTACACTTTTCCCAATATTAAATACTCATGGAGCTGTGGAGAAAAATACAACTGATAAATGAGTTGTTAGGCCCTCTGCAAGGTGGGAGATGGGAGAAAGTGCCTGATCAGCATGATACTCTCTGGACTTGAGAGAGTTATGCACAGTCTACAGGAGAAATTGAGATGCCCAGATATCTTTTTTTGATGGGAATTTAAGCATCCCAACAGGTGTTTTTTTCAATATGAGTTTCATAATTGCACAGTTACTATCTGATGTGGGTGAGCCACCTAATGACTAAGGAGGTGATCAACTCTTTAGCATCAAGACATCAATACAGCAAGAAAGGTTATGAGGTTGCTAATGTTGCAGTGCCCAAAATGAACAAAGGCTTTTGACTTTATTGTCAACAAAGTCTCCAGGCATTTTCGGACAGGGAAGATTATTAAAATCTGTGCAATGATGACAGCACAACATGGGTAATTTAATGCAGCCTGCCTTAAATGCCCTGGAAAGTCAAAAGAAAAGGCATTCCGCACTTCCTTTTCTCGAGGATCACTTATAGCTGCTGTGTGTTTCCAAACAGCTGCAGCATTTGTCCGAGGAAGATGCAGTAATCTGTTTAGTGTCTGCATATTTGTCTGAAGAGTGCTTAACAAACCGTTGTGATGATCAGCACTTTTAAAAAGTACTTTGCTATGGGCCAATTCCTCCTCCATGTCTCACACTGCAGAGACCTCAAGCACACGTCTAGTGTAATTTAAACCTAAATATCCAGTGAGGATAACATATACAAATATTCAGCAATACTCAGAAATATACTCACCACTGTGGTAAAAGGTAGTAAAGCAATAAAGCTTCCATGGGTTTCAGTGAACAGAGGTCACCATTAAGAACTTTTGAAAATTTCCTTCTCCAAAGTCTATAAATACCTGCAATTACCATCCAACTGTTCTTCAATAGCTTATGGTGACTTATAACAGACTTATTTGTGTTCACATGGAGAATTTCAGGTACAAAATTCATGGCTGCCTGCTGTCCCAGAGCTGAATCTCTCTGAACAGAGGTCAAACGGTCTTTGTAGCCACAGTGAAGTTTATCACTGGCGGCTCCCTGCCAAAGCTGAAAAATTAACCACTGCTCCTGGTGTCAGTGATGCCAAGCAGGCACCCCATTACCCTTTCCCACTGGGTCAGTGTCCAAGTGTCCAAGTGTCCCAGCAGAAAGGAAGGCATCCTGGTCACTCAGACCGATTTCCACCCTTCAGTGTGATATCCTGGCATCAGGTTAACCTCAGACACCTTAGGTCAGTGCCCTGGCTGGCTCAGAGCTTTTCCACCAAGCTTCCCTTCCAGGAGCTTGTACCCACCTATCTCCATCTGTCCTCCACCAGGCTGATGGGCTCTGAAATAATCCTCAGCCCTTCTCTTGTGACCTCTTCCTTGGTGGGACAAGGCATGGCACTCATTTCAGTACCTCCGTCAACTGGTTCAAAGGGTCTGGGATGCATTTAGTGCTGGGACCAGAGATCCTGTCACACAAAGTCAGGGACAGACCCCTTGTACAAGCATGGAGGGAAAGTCAAGTAACAGCATGGGTTAACCAGAGGGCTAAGAGAATGGTGGTGCTCCCAGTCACAGCATGGGGCAGTTCAATGCTTCAGCTTGAGTGACACTTGTGGCATCTGGCTCTGCAAAATTCTTGGGGATTAGGGGTACACACAATGGTGAAACAGTAAGTGTTATGATAAACACAGTTTCTTAGATTCCTGGAACTAGTGGGTTTTTTCTTGAATGCCCAAGACAGATACTATGAAAAGCAGTAGTCTGTGAAAACACTCAATAAAAGGGGACTGTAATGGCTGAACTACAGATTGTGGTGATTAACTGTAGGGGTCAGAACAGGAAAAAAAAATCAGCAAAGTAAGACATTCTTTTAAAGGTTAAATAAATCTAAATGTTAGTGAATTAAATATTTAAATGAAGACTTCAGACAAATTAGTGTCTTTTACCCTTTGGGTTATGTAAATGCCATCTATATTTTACAACTTTAACAAATTTTACAATTTTATGGTAGTGCATAAATGCAGCATGTGTTGAAGCTAATGAAATAATTGTCCGTGTATGTATGTAAACCACTCTAGAAAAGTTAAGGCTAAAGCAATTAATGAAGATATTAAAGGTAGACACAACAGCATTCAAAACAAACCAAGAAGTAAGGTTATTTATAGATATTAAGTACTAGTAATGGTTTGCTACAAGTTCCAAACCACTTAGGAAGCAACTCTGCTAAACAGATTTATTGTCACCTTTCTTCCTTCAGCATCACCAGAAAATCGACACTTTCCTGATATGATCATATAACTTTTCTTGGGAAGAAAGTCTGTATATTACTGAATCTAGCAGAATGGATGGGATATGATTTCTTCAGTTCCTTATTTAGCAAAGGCAGTTTTATCCACAAGCCTGGTACAATGAATTTGTATTGACAAGATTGCTGTAGTGTGACTGTATATATCAATAGTTCTCTAGCTGTTATAGATCACTGCCTCCAAAAGCAAGCAAATAAACAAAAAAAAACAAAACAAAACAAAACAAAAAGCAAACCCCAAAATGTGGATGATAAGACTGTTTTGTTGTCTTCTGCGGCAAATGGCGGAAAGTAACCTCATACAAAATTTTGCCTTTGTTTTGGGTTTTGATGGATGTGAATGTCATTGCGCTATGAAGAGAAAAGAAGAACCTGAAAATAACAGTGGGCTTTAGCATGTCTTTGGATACATAATCTCAGCCTTAATGCTGAGTTGCAGTAATTAAATAAACAGGATTCCAATATGGGATTTGCTGTGGAGTCACATTTCCATCCTGACCCTAAAGAAAATGAGCGGGGTTTTTCTAATGGATTCACCTAAGACCTCAATGCTCCAAAGCAGCTTATTATTTTTGTTATTCAGCAAAGTATTCTACCATAATTAAAGGCTCCTTTAGGCCTCTTTCCTTACCAAGCCTCACATCCTCACCAGCTGGCTTGGAAGGTGCAGCCAGCAATCCCAGCTGGAGACTGAGAACAATGCTGGTTACTATCCCGCTGGTACTCATGGCCTTCGTTTCTTCCAGTGCTGCCTGGAGATAGCCACTGCTGATACCAGTTTCAATATGATTGACTTACAGTTGTTGTTAGCCTGGGGAGGAAGAGATGGGCCAAATTCACTGGCATGTAAGCCAAGGGAGGGCAGACAAAACCAACCCACCCCTTTCAGCTCAGTCCTAAAACATGGCACTGAGCTAAAGAGATCAGTGCAGCAGCCGTACATGGGATTTCATGCCACAGTCCTTGGACATCCATCACCGCCATTTAAGGGTGTACTGAGGGCTCACAGCTGGGCTGGAGGCAGGGAGAAGCCAGGAGTATTTGTCCAGGCCAGCAAACTTTGTTCCTTGAACTTCTGTAACCGAAGCCAGCCCCACAGGCAGAGGAAAGTATCTCAACTACCCCAGGTGGCAAACATTTTTTTTTCCTTTGGAGGAAAAAAGTAAAATACCATGAATTAAGGGATATTTAAAATATCATTCACTGTTTGGTTGGGTTGATTGTTATAACAGCATTGTGTGACTGATGGATCCCTGGAGTAAATGAGCCATTTGCTGCTGTAGAAAGGTATTTCTGCTCTGCCGTTCTAGTCCTACTCTCTTGACTGCACTGACAGATCTAACCAGACACTTAATTGTGTTCTTTCAAAAGTGAACAGGAAAGGCATTCAATGATCAATGAAGACATTTACAAAGGAAAACACTCACTTTCTCCTGGAAAAAAAAAAAAAGGATTAACTCTCTTTGGGACTGTGTTATTGAGAATGAATGGCTGTAAATGTGGATTGCAGATGATTTACTCTATATCCCAGGATTTTGCGGATGAGTCATATTACTGTACCAGACAATGGCTGGACAAATAAAAAAAATCTGCTCCTGTTAGGAGAAATACATATATAGTGGAAAAAAAGAGTTCTTCAGCACACTGATAAAAACAAAGACATATTCAAAAGAATTGTAGTACTGTATATGTTTATAGTATTAAAAAAGAATATGCTTTCATGTCTAGGTTTTTCATACTTGTTTATGTAGTAACTATATAATATATACACATTATGTTTGCATTTTATATATCTGTATGCATATATAAAAACTGTACACTTTTTAAAACTAAGCACTAATGTATTGTCTGGCATGTCCTCAAGCCCTGGATCACTTCTGGACAGAAAGAAGGCAAACCGTAGAAATCTGCTTACTTTGGCTCTGGCTTCTGACACTCCTCGATAGATAACAGATAACAGTGTCATTTTTAAGAGGCCTTCAGCTGAGATAAAAACCTGTATATTAACGGCCATATTTCTGTGCTATATCAGAGAATGTAAGAGACAGGGTTTGGCTGAAAAAAATGACCCCTTGACATGTGCTGGTATCAAGGAATATTAAGTATTTTCTTCCAGCTCACTGAGCCCTCACAGATTTAAGGCAGCCTAGTACAGCTAGCTGTCCACAGCAAGGTAATACGTAGTACAGGCTCTTTCTGGAAGAAATCTAGGAGATAGTCAGTCTGAGGAAAAATGCTGAGCTAAATTCAACACAATATTATTGTTCATTTCTCTGCTCATTGAAACAAACTTTAGGAAAGGAAAGTGAATTTAAGCTCTACAGTGTGTGAAGTATATATTTGACAAGAGGTTGAATCAGGTGACTATTTATTAGAAAGTACAGCAGATGCTGAGTAACATTATCTATCCTAAAACAAGTCTGAGTTGTAGGAATGCCAATCCACACAGCCACTAAAAGCAAAACCTAAGAACTGCATTTTGAAATGGGAAATTGGAAAGAAAAAAATAGACACTTTTATAAGTGTGATCCTTAGTATGAAACTACTTGAATGAATTTTCCCCAGTCTGAAAAGTGCCATGTCATTAAAAATAATATAGATTTGTGGACAACTGCCAGCCATACTTTGCTCAGGATAAAGAAAAGCAATGCGGAATTATACTCCATCATTCACCAGACTGCTTAAACTCCTTTATTTAAATAGAAGCCCATCATAATATTACAGAATACTTTTAAAATGTTCTGTAATTAGTTTCCAGAAATAAATTAGCTAACAGTGGATGAAACACAGACTTTTTTCTGCGCACTCCAGGCTGATCAACCCTCAGAGATACTTGAACCCGGAAAAGTCACAATTGAATGCAGGGTTATAGCCCTGCCAGCCCCGTACAGCTTTCTCATAATCAGGTCCTGGCTTTCATTCCTTCTTCTTGCTGTCTCCAGACATCCAGTCCCGTTGGCGTGATACTTGTCTTGCTTTTTCAGGAGTGATGTGGAAGTATAGCAGGGTTGTGCATGGCTGAACTCAGCTTTCAGCTCCCTTTGAAGTCAAGAGAACGGCAGACTCTGCATGTTAGAGTATTTCTCTTATTGCATTTCCCAAAACAGTGCTGCTCACAAGCTTGCCAACACTAAGCAGTTACTAGTTTAGTGTACAGGACAGCAGCAGCTGCTGGGCACATGCCAATTCTACTTTTAAATATCACAGCACCACTACTTGAAGCCACCAAGAACATGGCAGAACTACGAGAAAAATGCCACAAGCTCATCTATACATTTATATCCTGCGCTGCTGTTGGCAGGCTGCAATAATCACATAACCAGCCATTCAAAGCAGGGCTGAGGAGGAAGCAACTCCAAACAAAACGCAGCTAGGAGTAGAGGCGAATGCAAACTTCCAAGTGACTGTCCCCCTTTGGGGTTTGTTGCCGGTTTTCTGCTTTAGTTCTCAAATAACTTTACTGTTGCTTTGAAAAACTGTTACAGCTGAAGTATTAATCCGCAGTTTACTTGTTAATGTCCTGATTTGGGCCAACAGTGGAAACACTGGCTGGTTTGTTTCTGACAAAGATTGTAAAGAAAGGGCTCTGGGCTGGGGAGCACAGAGCACTTCAGTTTTGCTTTTGGAAAGCAGTGAGGATTGCCTTATGATGTACAACTGCTTCCATCACAGATTTGATACAGGGCCTCCAGCACACAAAGCTGCATCTATGATTATGGAAATAAAGCCATAGGATGGGTATAGGACTTTGGCAACACATCTGAATGAGTTAAAGTCCTCCCAGCTCCATTACTGTCCAGTGGTTGCAGACCTCTGCGTTTGCTGTTTACCTCGACACACTGGGGCAATAAATACTGAGTTATCACATGCGATTCCTCAAGCTTTGCAGAAAGTAGTTTTATTCTTTCTTTCTCTTTTCTTCATACCACTTATAGTAATGAAGTCATGAAATTGTTACTTTAATCCCACTCCCATTTTGTCCCATCTTGCAAAATGAAGCAAAGCGAATGGGACATCTTACATGCTGGAGCACATTTCCTGCTACCTTACACCAATGTCATCAGTCATCATCCTCAATGCACTACCCACCACCATTTTTCAGTATGAAGAGCTCCAATCTTTTTGTCCAAAGCCAGTCCTTCCTATACCATAGAGATTGAAGGAATTTAGCGTTGTCTCCTCTTCCTGCGGGCAGGCAAGGAGCCAGTGCTGAGGGCAGAGGAGCAGGGCCAGCCTCCAAGGCAGAGTCTTCTCTGGTTCCTAAATGTCTCCTCAAGACCTTTCTACCAGCAGCCATTACTGAACAGGAGTAAACATTTGTTTGCAGTAGCAGAGGCTCCTTCACACTGCAAGAACTGAGGCACTGACACCTGAGAGCAGCCACCTGCGCCCAGCCTGACCCACCCAGGCATGCACCAGCCTTCACTGGAGGAAGCATGGGGCTGCCCGTGGGATACCAGAGCCTTTGCGAGCTGCTGATGTGTGTAAGATGTTTCTGAGACAGCCCCGTCTCTGGGGAACAAATGCTGCCTTCTGGAGCATTCTGCAGAATTTCCTCCTTCTCATGGTAGGAAATATCCAAGACCACGGAGTCTCCATTCAGATAAATGCTAGGAGCAACGTACTCAAAGATAGCTCTCGAAAGCCAAGCCCAAGTATTTCAATGGCAACTATTTTCCTGGAGCACTGGCAGTGGCCTTTGTACCAGCACAGCTGCACTCTCAGCAATCAGGCATTTCAGATTTAGGTGCTAAACACGGAACTTAAAAGCTTGAACATTGCTGGAGGAGGGAGAGAAGCCAAGAGAGATTTCAGAAGGCATTTATGTGCTCGAAGTTAAAGATGGGAATATGCTACTCATCTGGGATGTGCAACTCTTGGAAAAATCCAGACTTGGTTATCTTACTTCTACTGAGTCTGCAGATGTTATTCTGACTACATTTTTTTTTTTAGAAATAAGATCACATCTTCTGTAAGAATTCAAATTATCTATGTGCCTAATTTGTATTGTTTATTTGTGTTACGTTATGAAAAATGGATTACACATTCAAAACTCACCAAAGTGGCTGCAGAGTTTAATGAAGGCACAACTGACATGCTGCTGCAAATTCCAGCTGGTTTCCACAATAAAAGATGAGCTGAGATGAAAAAAAAATAGTTTTCCTAAGCTCATGCCTATTTTGAAATTATTATTAAAAGGCAGCTCCAACACTGTGTTAGGAAAGTGGACAGATGAGTACCAAAGACATTTTCCTGTCCTTACGAATGCCTGTTAATAAAGGACAATTTAAAAAAGTGAAATATATTACAACCTAAATAATATTTTCACAAAGAAAAATTGTTTCAAACTTACAGACAGGCACTGGGGTGAGGTGGTCTTTGTATGTGGATGCAATGATGATGCAAAGGAAATGCTATTGAAGGTGGGTGACCCATAGGTTAAGTAGGTCATTCATTGAATGTGATTAAAAATTGAAATGGAGTTGAAGAAGATATAGGCGAAAAAAATGGGCAATAGAGGGTAGAAATACCATAGGATAAGCGAGGGTAGCAATCTAACAAGAGCAGACCATTGATACACTACGTATCATTGACAGCAGCAGAGGCAGAGTACTAAACTCCTAACCTGGGGCATAATGGTCCATATTTATCACACAGAACACAAGTGGTATGAGTGGGGAGTGAGTCCATTAATAATTGCGACAAAGCTTAAAAGAGCAGAGAATCACTAAAAGTTTGCAAAGAAACTTTTGCCTTTGAAAAGGTGGGGTGCAATGGTGGGCAGCATAGTGTGCACCTGCAGGCTGTGCCCCCTCCCTCATCCTCCTCCCAGGGATGCTCTGGTCCCCACCTGGTGGGTGAGTTGGTGCTGGGTGCCCCCAGTCGCAGCCCCAGGGTGCAAGGATGCAAGGACACAGCAGCTGGCCCAGCCGACAGGCTCATGTCCTTCCCAGTGGGGGAGCAAAAGCCTTCATAGAGCCACTAACCCAGGAGAGAGAGCGAAAAACCTGTGTTTGCACCCTGTCCCCCAGCACTCTTCATCCTGCTCTAGGTCATTTCAGCCACAAATGTCAGACTAATTAAGAGAAAACAAGACCTGATTTAAATCCCCAAGCTGAGACTGCAGCCTTGTCAGATTTATTCTGTTGTCAGTAATTTGTGGGGTTTTTTGGTTTGGGTTTTTTTTTTTGTTCCTCTATCTGGTTTGAGCTGTTTGCAGGAGGGGAAACAAGCCCACTCTGAGGATATTTCTGAGGTATTACCTCTAATGGGCCAGTATTCAAGTCCACCTGTTTACATTAAAAGGCACCTGATCTTGTTAAAAAGGCTAATACCTGCTGAAGATAAAATCCTAACTAAACCTCGTAACTCTTTGGATGTTTATCTACTGTGGTGGTGAATGTAGCATGCAATGGCTGAGGTGTGCTGCCAGTGATGGACTCGGGTTGTGCTCTCTGCAGGAGAGGAAGCTGAGTCTTCTTCTGTATGCAAATTGCTGACAACATTAATGGCCATCAGCAAAGAACAAATAATCCCACTAATAATGCCAGCACCAGCTTCTTGTCTACCACGATCCATTCTTAGGAAAGAGTTGTAACTGAATGTAACATCTCCCCCCCGCCCACACAGACACACAAACATTTATGTAGAAATATTCATCTTGCAGGCTTTAATCCAATTAAAAGCTTTTTTTTTTCTTTGCAGAGGCATCCAAAGAATAAGATGTTCTATCCAGGGATGTACATTATAAAACCTGCATATTTGCATGTCTTTGTTCTTAACTTCTTTTGGTTTTTTTTTAAAAAAAGGTTATCCCATTTGAATAGGAATTTTAGGCAGCAGAAATATAATTTACACATATAGTTGAACTCCAGAAATACTGGCCATGTGCTCAGTTACACAGCTTGGCAGATTCTTCTCTCACAGCATTCAACCTGCTAACTAGCTGTGAATGCTTAAATCCCCATCCGTCACAAACACTCCTGAGTTTGTGCCACTGATCTGTTGTAATACAAAGGCTCACTGTCTCTCTTCATGGTCCATCAAATTTGAAGGTACCTGACAGATACCTCTGGAAAAAAAACCCTGCACCAGTCCTGCTCTTTACAGGAGGTCGCTCTCTGGGGTGGGTTTGAAACCACTGTGGAACTGGAGACTATAGGCATTGGGATTATGCTGCTAAATGAGTAAACCCATCTGCTCTCATTAAATTGGTAATATTTACAATAAATAATACTTTCCAACAGAAAATAAAATGTCAGGGATTTGCTATATCTTACTATATTTTCTACGCAATGTTCACAAAAGATTGGCCGTTTACATAATTAATAATGATTCGCTGAGAAATGACTGGAAAGGTTGAGCTTTATGACATTAGACTGAGTTGCAGTGGTTTGATTTCTTTGTGTGCGTTTCAGCAGCGCATCAGCAGCTGAAGGATATACTGAATTCTTAGGTGACTGTTTTGGTACCAGCAGCAATGCAGAATTTATTGTCTGCTGTCATTCATTAAGCCATATATATTTAAATAATAGAAAGTACCTGAAGACTATTAGCAGTGTAAATTACTTAAAGTAATATAGTTAAAATAGTTTTGAGGCAGCTCTACAGTATGTCAGTGTCACTGAGAAGACTGTTAGGAATACAGAGTAGAGTTAATGAAACATCACTTCTCTGTCAAGAGCTGAAGCAGGGCGAGCAAAGGACTCGTTAGGGCAAACTGTGGTAGAGGTGAATGAGGACACAGCTGGAACGGTGCTGGAAAACAGGACCTAACACCAATTGCAATCTGTGCCATGAAGTAATGTCAGATGTCACTGTAATTTCTTATGGCAGTCTCCATTACATTTCAGCAAAACACCCCATGACCCCCAAAGCCCTATTTCACATCAGTGCTGGCCAGCAAACAGGGCTAAGCATACGGAGAAGAGTCGCTCACCTCTGCGGTGGGCTTCCCTCTCTCTGGCAGAGTTTTCGGCCAAGATTTCTGTGCCATATGGGCCCTGTGGAAACCCACAGACTCCCAGCCTGCAAGCTTTTTGGTATCATTTCTTTGATGATATTTGCACTGGCTACTTTGTAAAATAAAGTCCATGAAATCATGTTTCTGGGTGTATGTGGTCAGTGAAATACTGAATAATGACACAAACTTCTCTGTATGTAACAACTTCAGACTTCTCCACCCTGGCAAATAATGACTTTTTGTTCAAAGCAGGCTTGCTCATTTGGCAGGTGGGAGGAAACTTCAGGCGAGACAGATCAGTGTGAGCTGGTCACACCACCTCCCAGCAGGATAAACGATGATCTCAGTGCTACCCCAGGACACCCGGAGTGCCTGAGGGGCTATCAGGGGAGACAACAATGCAACCAGATCTCTGAAGGTGTTCAGACCATATTATCACAGCTCCCAGGAAGGCTCAAAAAATCCCACAAGGCCTCTCTCTGTTTAAGCACCTAAAAATGTTTCAACAGTCTGTCCTCTTCTTTTCTTGGAAGAAAACTCTCCATCAATTAATTTCGGGTACACACTCATAAAATGTGCACTACATGCTTTCAGGGAGCTGCTACAACCTTGCTTTTATCATGAGAAAATGACTGATACGAACCTGGTGTGATGCAGCATCAGCAAGAAGGATGAGCTCTGCCGACTGGGAAGGAGCCTTCACAAGCTGGGCTTCAACCAGCCCAGCGTCATCCTTGCCTCCCAGCAACAGCCAAAATCCTAGCAGGAGCGTGCCACGCTGGTGGCAAGGGAGAGTCCGAGCTCAGAAGGCATTGCCCGAGAAGTCCTTCAGAAGAAATTACCTGTGCAATATTTAAACTGCTTTTAACACCAGGTCTGCCTTGCGTCAAGACAATATTGTCTATGTGGACCCACACCTTGCTAGAAAACCAGAAAACTAAAATGTACTCAGGACAAATAAAGAGCTTCAAGTTGCTTGATTTGACCCACTGGTTTTAGTTATTACCTCTGTTTTCAGCATTATCATCTATAAATGATCAAATTCCCAGGATACCATATAGATAGTTCATTTAATCATTAAACTATCACAGAAGAATGTAACACTGGCTGTGCTATGCAGCCACATTTCTCAGAGCAGAATGGCATTATTTTAAGACATAAAATTGCATAATTGTGTGCTTACTGTTCTAGTTACAGCATTTACAAGCATTATTATCTTAAAAAAAAAAAAAAAGAAAAAAAGAGAAGTGTTCATAAATGACCCTGTCAAATCAGGTAATGAGCAGCAGTAGACAAAGCAAAGAGTTTATTTTATGTATAGTAATGAAGGAAAAGCAAGAATTCCCATGACCAGCCTAATGCTATTGATGTTGAATGCAGGTAATTCTGGGGCAGGTACCCAACAAACCAGGCACAGGGCTGAAAAGGATATTCCAAGAGAATTAATGTAGTGTTTTATTTCTGCCTTATTTCATACATACCTTTCCTGTTGTCTTTCAGTCTTTTTCCTCTCAATTTTTATTTTCGTTTTGTCCACCTGCTCTTTCCATGCCTTGATGGACTGCTGAGAGTGTGAAAAGTTAGTAAAGTTCCTTGGCCACCTTGAGAAATTCACATTATTTCAATAAATTATATACATTTCTTCTGTATAGGGTCTGGGGACTTCCAGCTTACTGTAAATGACATTTCTTGCTTTACTCACGTAAAGCTTTACTATGCTTAGAACCAGGAATGCTTTTGTTATACAAGACCGAAGCCACTTGTTGAGAAGCTGTTTGGAAAGAATAATATTAAAGTACAAACCAAACAACACGTTGCCTTCCTATGTTTAATGAGAGCTTCGTTTTTCTTACCTTGCCAAGTCTGGGATGCTTTCAAAATTAAATGTCATTCCTGAGGCCTAGAGACTTTCAGGTTGGGTTAGAGCCAGACCTAAGTGAATCAGTGTCGTGGTTTAACCACAGCCGGCAGCTCAGCACCACACAGCCGCTTGCTCACTCCCCCCTGGTGGGATGGGGGAGAGAATCAGAAGAGCAAAAGTGAGAAAACTCCTGGGTTGAGATAAAGACAGTTTAATAAGTAAAGCAAAAGCCACGCACACAAGCAAAGCAAAACAAGGAATTCACTCACTACTTCCCATCGGCAGGCAGGTGTTCAGCCATCTCCAGGAAAGCAGGGCTCCATCACGTGTTAACGGTTACTTGGGAAGACAAACGCCATCACTCCGAATGTCCCCCCCTTCCTTCTTCTTCCCCCAGCTTCGTATGCTGAGCATGACATCACATGGTATGGAATATCCCTTTGGTCAGTTGTCCCAGCTGTGTCCCCTCCCAACTTCTTGTGCACCCCCAGCCCACTCGCTGGTGGGGTGGGGTGAGAAGGAGAAAAGGCCTTGACCCTGTGTAAGCGCTGCCTAGCAGTAACTAAAATATCCCAGTACAATCAACAAAGCCAAAACATGGCCCCACACTAGCTACTATGAAGAAAATTAACTCTATCCCAGCCCAAACCAGCACAGTAAGAAATTGAAATATTTATTGAATTCTAGAACTAGAAGTAGAAATATATAAATGCTTCCAAAAAACATCAAAAGTCTTTCCAAAGAGTGCATCACACTGTAGCAACCAAGGGCAGATTGTGGCCAGAGCACATTTAAATAAAATGCAGAAAAAAGCTATAGAGGAAAAATCAAAGCTTTCCTTGACAAAGTCCTCGTTTGATTAAATGCACAGCATGGTTTTTTTGGCTTTAATTCATTGTGATGTTCAGATCTGCGGGGTTTAAATCTTAATGCAGGCCTTCCACTGCTGTGTGTTTACAGAGTCACTTACACCTTTGAGAAGTATTTTCAGGAAGGCTACAAAGTGGCCCCAAATTCAAATGGTTTTGTTACTTCACCTTCTCTGTTGGCAAGTGCAAGATATGTGACCAGCATATGCATGGTCTTCTCCATGCTTTGCTGACGAGGGCTAGGTGGGAGCATACGCCAGAGACCCACCTTCAGTTATAGCCTCTGCTGCGGCAGCAAGTGCCAGACAGGGTCAGGCCCCGTGACGTGAACGTGGGTGCTGAGTGTGCACCTCCCTAAACCGGAGAGGCGCGAGTCAGCACGCTCCTCTGCGGTGGAGCAGAATAAATAGCAGCAGGAAAGAAAATATGAAGGAGGCCAGAAGCAGCTGGGAGCACTCATCTTTCCTCATGTCTTTTCACTGCATTGGGAACAAAAGCCCAGCTCCATGAGAAGGCAGAGCTTGCCAATGAGATGCAAAAATGCCGATGTTTTCTGAAGGTAAAACCATTTCTAAAATCAGCTGGAGTCCTGCAGAGGACACTGTGGACACTGGCACATATATGTGGCGGCTCTGTGGGGGCTGCTGCCAGGTAGGGGACTGGCACCCCCCAAGCTCCCTCATCTGAGCTCCAAGAGGCTCATTGACTGTATAGATACATCTGGAGGCTTTTGTCTCATATCTGTCCCTGCACTGGCTGCAATGATTTTACAAGGTTTGGAAGCCTCTGTGTAACCTTTATCCACAAAATGGGCTACAAACTTCCGCAAATCCAGCAAACCCATATATTATTCCCCTTAATATTTAGAAGTCAGCTGGAGGCACTGACCCTGCTTTCTGCTAAGCAGACTGCTTGATGCGCTCAGTACCACATAGCTCCTTGACATGGCAATAAAAAACCATGGGTTATGCTTGGGAGACATTAATCTAAAGAGAAAAGAGACATTATTGAACACCACGGGAGTACAGTAGTTTTATCTCTCTGTTCTCACACCCTGTGTCTCTTGGGCTGTCCTGGCTCTGTGGCAACAGTTGAGGAAGAGCAGCCTACAGCAGCTGCAAAGCTTTAGCAGGCACCAGAGTTGCCAGTGCTCTTTCCCCTTTCTGTTTTACAGTGGGATGCATAGCTGTGCAGTGAGAAAGCGGGACGTTTATCCAGCTACTTTTGCAGAAGAGTGAAGACAGTTCTCAGACAAACACTTTAACATCCAAATATTAGCAACAACCACATAACCACTTCTCAGGCATGTGTCTCAGAAATATTATTTTTATATTAATGTTTTAAAACAAAAGCCGATGGTCTTTCTGTCACAGAAACGTTTTTCAAAAGTGCACACAGCATCAAGAAACATGTACTCTAACACACAGGGAGGCTCCCTGGTGCTTCTGGGCAGGGCTGGAGGGTGCTCAGGCTCTGCCGAGTTATACATAATGCAGATGTTGCCGTTAAATTCATCTATGTCAAGGTAGTGCCCCAAAACCCCAGATGAGATCAAGAGCCAGCACACCAGACGTAATGCAAACCAAGGGCTAATTCCTACCCTGAAATGTTGCCAGATTAGGTAGCAGTGGAAGCAGGCAGTGCGAGTCAAAGTATCACTGTCCTTCACACCAACAGGTGAGGAACTGAAACAGGGAGAAGGTGATGGCAAATTCTTCTTTCTTATGTGGAAAATCAAAGCAGAGTGAGCTACAGGGGAGAAATCAGTGACAGATCTTAAAATCATAACCCCATCTCTGAAATATCAATCCTGAGACTGAAGTAGCCAACCTCAAGGTCTGACTTTCACAAGCAAGCACAACGGGACAGAAACCACAGCTCATCATTCAGAGCTGACGATGGTTTTGATACACCATTTATTTTCAAAAACTGAAATCGCTATCAGGAAGAAATTGGCTATTGAATAGAGAGAAAGGATGATGTGCCCTCCAACACCTTCTGGAACCTGAAGAACACTTTCTTTTTTCTTTTTTCTTTTTGTTTTTTCTTTTTCTTTTTTAAATTACCCTGTCATTATTGCTCCCTGAAGACTTACTGCTAAATGTTCATTAATTTCAATGGTCAAGACCTGATCCTTAAACCAGACTCAAATATGTCTCTTGTTTGTGCAAGCCCTTGAATAACGTTAGTCAAATTCCCTCTTTCTGATATAATTCAGCTGACTTAGAGGGAGTTACTTACACTTTACAGTGACATAAATGAGAGGAGATTCAGCTTCAATGCTTCATTTTCCATCTGCATCAGAAGTTAACTAACAGCTTTATTCCCTGGTCCTGCTGAAAGAGCTGCTGATGGTGGTACCCAAACAAAGGCGCCTTCACATGCAAAGAGTTGTGTATGTTGTTGTTGTTAAACAAACATGCCCATGTCAACTTCAGCCTCATTAAAAATACAAGAAAAACATTCATCCTGGGATCCCAGAAAGGCAATTGGTACAAAAGGATGTGTTCTAGGCATTAAAAAAACCACACAAAACACTCCAAAACAAACAGGAAAAAACCCACTCTAAACCCAAGGGTAGGTAAATACCCCAAATTATAAACCTTAAAAAAGAAAATATGTTTTCTATGTCCTGCCTAGTATATCTTGAATCATGGATAAAAGGATTTAACATTCTTTTTACTCTATCCACTTTTAATAGGAAAATCCAGGTGCAGATGTGGGCTTGATTCCAGTGCCAAGCTGCCTGCTCTGTTTAATAAAGAGTTTAATGCAATTTAATCCAAAGAAGCAAAGAGCCCTAAGACACCAACACTAGAGATTCAGAATCCTAATTAATTCTGTTGGTCACAGTTGTCACAGAGATTCCCTTGCTTGTGCTTCTGCTAATATAGTTAAAAAAAAAAATAAATCCAATAAACTGTGTTTGCACTCTGTTGCAACTCCTAGTGAAATGATTAATATTTATATGAGAAAATAGAATATTACCAACCAGAATTATTCAGTTATCTCCTCCTTCCCTTGCTTCATTCCTGCCCATGAGATTGTTCTGTCATTAATGAAGGGATAAGCATAAACGCATGGAAATACTGCTGGCTGAGCTTGCTTCATCGTATGCTGGTGTTTAGGAACGGGAAGCAGAAGCAGATGTTCTCATCAATGCCAGCAAACCTGCAGGGAGACACAACACAGGAGCCTTTTCACCACTTGGGGAGAAACAATTTCAGGCTTGTGAAGGTGAGCAGGTTATTTGAATTTTGTGGGCTAGTGACACCATTTTGCAGGAAGCAAGTGCATGCTGTGCTCTCCTTGACCTGGAAGAAGTCATCGACAGAAAAGCCATTAATTATTGCACACGCAGCAGCCACTGCCCTCCCACCGTGCACACACAGCCAGGGCCACGCACCAAGGCCACCCACAACCTCCAAACCTAAACAAGTCAGGAAGATAAGCAGCAGTGAAATGGCCTTAGTGGGACATGCAGTGGAGGCATCAAGAAATTCAGCAACCCAACAGCCACGACAAGGAAAAGCTAACCAGCATGTTAACTGGTGTGGCTGACTGGAGGTCTAGTTTTGTATAGGCAAATGCTAACCATAGGGAAAAACAGTCTTTCCTGGGAGGCTGTGCAAGAGGCTTTTTCAAAGTGATGGACACATCTGTAGTTCCTGCAGGCTATGTGTCTCACCCATTTGGAAGCGGGCAGCAGCTGCCTGCATTTACGACACACAAACCACTGTCCCCAGGGGCAGGCACAGGGCTGGCCATGTGCTCAGCACACCCGGAGCAGCTTGCATGTGCAGTAGCCATGCACAGTGATATGGACATTTTAAGAAGTCATTTGTTTCTAGGAACATAGACCACACACTGGCTGCATTTCATTCTGGACTAGGGTGAAATTGAGCAAAACATTGACAGGGACTCAAATAATCTATCACAAATTCAATATACTCAATACAAATGAACAAACACCAGAATTTCTGACCTGTAGCCATAATATCACTTTTGTAATATGATCACACCATACCAAATTATTTTATTTCCTCCTGATTCAAAAGCCAAATGCTATTTGCTGAAAGGCAGTTCTGTTTGTCTAAACTTCATAAAGTATCCTTCTGCAACAAAGCATAAGGATTTTCTTCTGAAAGAAAATAATAAAGATTTGACAATTTAAACAAACTGAACCCTGCTGAAATCCTCTGAGGCTCAAATATATTGCTTTTTTTTTCTTCCCTTGAAATTACAGATTTTAATAAATGAAGTAGACCATGTTATACAAGGGATTGTTATTAAGCAGATTGGGAAAAATACTAAACGTCTAGTGTCTGCCTGTTCACTGAGAACAGTTTCATTGCATTGATTGGTCTCACCTTTATAATTTTCGTTCCCATTTAAAGATAACTGAAACAAAATGAGTTCCAATGAGGACACAAGCACTGATAAAGTACATCTGTTCCTGTTCAGTGGAAAGTGAATCCATGGTATTCCAAACCATGCGCAAAGCAAGAGCAAGAGATTTTATGTAAGGGATGTCTTCGGAGCTGGAGAAAACAGCTGAGGCGGTGGCGGTCCCACTGCCCATGACTGCAGCCGTTCTCTGCCGCAGGGGTTTGGATCTTCAGCTGATCTTCATTTGAAAATTTTCAGCTCTTGAGTTTGCTCCATCCTCTGCTCTCTACCTTCCCCAGAAGGCTAAAGAGAAAGTTGCTGCAAAGATTAAGAGACTATCAATAGTGCCTCCTGTCCTAAGAAATTTGGCAATAAAATTAAGACTATTACAACCTGGTTTTAAAAGAAGCTTTTTATAACCCTTTTCCATGCAAAGACAGAACCACTATCCAGGCGCAAGGCAATCACTATACAAACTGGTTTCCACTACTGCAGCAAAGGAGACTATCAAAGATTTATCTTTGCCCGCCCTCCCTCTCTTTATTTATGTACAGTAAATTATACAGTCAAAAAAAAAAAAAAAATCACAAAGCCTATTGCATAATTAATTTCAGGAATGATGCTGGGTTGTTTTTGTTTTGGTTTGGTTTTGTTTTTTTTTTAATAATGCATGTGATGACCAGCTTTTGGAGAGCTACAGATCTGGTCACATACAGAAAATTTAATTATTCTTTAAATTATTTAAAGGGCAGTGGCATTCTTCATCAGATAACACACCTGTAGATTATCTCCTTGGAGACTTGAGTTCTTTCAGCCTAGAGCTCATAACAACCTGGAAACCTTCAGGGCTGATCTGTAATGGCAAGCACAGAGTCACCATGCGTGGGCAATAAGCAATGATGAAACAGTGCGCAAGGCTGGACCTCCTCCTCCACTACACCCGACATGACCGAAAACATCAGCTAGTGCCACAGCTGGAGGGTCAGACTCTTTCATTGCAACTTTTCTTCTCCTTTTTGCTGCTGATGGAGCTGCAATACTTGTAGTACTACAGAGTGTTGGTTGCACTAGCAGAAAGCAGTGAAGTCAGGGCAATACACAGGGTTTGCCTCCAGAGACCTGGTGAAGGCAATCTGCCATCACCTCCTTTTAGAGTCCATCACACCAGGATGCTGGTGGGGGAGTCTTTTGGGTACATTACAACAGTATTTAATATGCCATGAGAATATCTGAGTCCATATTTTGCTGTAAAGGCCCAAAACCCACAGAGGAGCATCATGCAAAACAAGCAAACCACACTATTTCACAACGGATGAGTTTTAACCAAGCTACACATAAATGCTGAGCTGTTTTTTAACGACCACCTAGAAACAGTGGCAGGGCAGCCCCTGAGTGAGGTGACACCTGAGTGCAGTTGGGCTGCCCAGGAGTTACTCAGCATCTGGAAAGATTGCACAAGCCACTTAGAAAAATGCCTTTGAGACTTCCTTTTTCCAAAAAGAATGGTACCTCTATCGACAACGCACATCGATCCTCTCCCCATCAAAGGGAAAAATGATTTATTGTCCAAAACGATGGTGACAGAAATAAATGTTTTCAGATTACTGAGAGGGTTATATGCAAGAAGAAGAGAATTCAGTTTGAGGTTTTACTTAAGAGGCAAAACCCATTAAGGCCTGGTCTTTTTCCCACTGATGTCTACAGCTCTTTGCCAGTGCTTTCAATGTCAGCAGGACTGTGCCTCTCTTATTTGTAAGGGAAGACTCACTCTGTGATGATTACAAATGGAAAGACTGAATAATATGTGTTGCTGAGAAAGTCCCGTGACTGGGGAAAATTCCTCACATCTCCTGCTGCTGCTTTTGCCATCATCATTTGGGCTATTTGATCTTGCAGTAGCGCTTGCAGGACCGGTCGGTGCTGCAGGGGCCAGCTCTGATGCTCCCAGCTCCAGGCCCAGTGCCACAACTGGGAAGTGAAGAGCAGGTTAAGACAACCCATCAGAACAGAGAACTAGAGGCAGCAAGAGACGAACCCTTGCAGTGATGGAGTTATCACAGCTTGGTTATTTCCAGGTTGCAATTTCCTGCAGACATATAGGAAGAGTGGGAAAAAACAACCTACGTGAGTTTCAATTAAAACCACTGTTCTGATCTTTGTGTCTTTCAAGATGAAAAAAATAAATCTCAGGGTATCTGTATCTGAATCCAGAAATGCATTTTCCTTCTAATTTCATAAGACCTCCATAGCTGCAATTAGCTATTGAGACCGTCTGTCTTCTCTTAGTCCCACCTAAGCATTCAGCAGCATTTGATATCAACGCACATTTAGCACCTCACCATTCTCCCTCTTGGTTTGGTGACAGCATCCCCCTAGATGTCAGTGGGAACTGGAATAGGCTCTGGAAGGAGTCATGAATCTCTGTTAAGCTAATTTCCATCTCTACAGAGTTTTCGAATAATCACTGTTTTAATCATATGATGTTTCGCCAAGAGTTCTTTCTAGCAATCATGTGCACTAAAACATATCACCAGATGAAAATTATCAGAAAAATTCACTGAATTGCCAGAGCCAGCCCACTAAGTTGCTTTAAGAGCTGAGGGGGAGGGAAAGTGCTCGTGAAAATGTAGATGAGTGAGTGACTTGACCGGCTCTCAGGGGCCAGGGGTAAAACCACCAGCAATCAGAATAAAAGAGAGTACTGAAAATTCAACTGCCTCAACGTGTGGGCAAGGATGACTAAAATGTCTTCTTTCATTTTGATGCCATTCTTCTGGGCAAACGGTATTTATATGTTTAGGAACAGAGGAGACATAAAAGAATTAAAATATTGATTTTTCTCAGCAGGAAACAGAAGTCTACCCCCCAACAGAAATCTTTCTCTATATTTTCACCATAGTGAAAAAGTGACTCTTCTCTTTTCATTGACGATGTTGTACTTGTCAAGAAAAAGTCAAGTCAATAGCTAATAGCTTCTTGCATCATAAGGACTTGACATGTAAGGTCTTCGCTTTCACTTAATGGAAACAGGCCATCACAAGAGAACTCAACTGTACCCTCCTGGTCTAACCCACCTCAGAAACTGCCGAAAGACAGTAATCAGGGTGAGTGGGAATTGAGTATGGCTGTCTGGGGCCAGACATGGTCCCTATGGTTTTGCAGGACAGAAGATAGTGCATTCTTGCAAATTTATTTGTAACATTTTGCCTGCTCCCCGTAAACTTACTTTTGCTCACTCACACTCGCCCACTAGTAGCCTAGTCATCCCGCAACCGTAACATTTACCACCAAGACTTATGTGAAGGTTTGGTGCTGAAAGGTAAAGGAAAAAAATAGATAACATGGAAAAGGGGAAAAAAAATATTTTTTCTGTTGCTACAGACATCCCATGATAGTGCTTCCTACCAAGAGCCACTTTCAGGCTTATCAAAATGGGATAGAGATGGTTCCATCAGCGTGCTACTGCTCCCTCAGCCACGCTCTGACCTTGGGCAGGTAATTTATCTGATCTGTGCATCAGTTTTCCCTTCTACAGAAAGGGGGAATT
Source organism: Balaeniceps rex (assembly GCA_013401315.1). Taxonomy (NCBI): domain Eukaryota; kingdom Metazoa; phylum Chordata; class Aves; order Pelecaniformes; family Balaenicipitidae; genus Balaeniceps; species Balaeniceps rex. The sequence goes on along the minus strand of VYZW01007976.1, from coordinate 58,971 downwards.
GAATTTTACCTTATAGGGGCATGCTGTGAAGCTGCAGAGTTTTAAGGCTGACAGGAGCAGACCTAAAAAAGGGAGAAGATACAAGTCCCTGAGGCAGATGCAGCTCTTAGGTACATTTCCCAGGACTTTGCCCTTACAGTGCTTTTTACAAACAAGACCAGAAGGATTTAATAAAAAAAAAAAAAGAAGAAAGAACGAAAGAAAGGTAAGTCTTAGTAAAAAATAAACATGAGGTTAGCTACCTCTGAAAGTCATAAAATTAAATTTAAAACTTCTAAATTATAAGAGCTTTCAGATCGAAATGCTACACAGTAGCTCAAATGGAACAGAAATAAAAAAGCATTTATAGCCAACTGCTCCTCCTGCCAACTACTTCTTTGCAGGCTGGGCTCAGCTTCCAGTTAACAGTTACAGTGAATGCAATGATTTTCTAAGTTGCAACAAATTCTGCTCAGGAACCTCCCAGCACCTGAGAAGGTCCCTGTGGTATCACGGCCACGCTGCAGCCATGCCACCATCCCAGCAGAGCAGCAGTCCCTGACCCACGCATGGCATCCCCAGACCACTCGCATCCTGCAGGAGTAACGACTGATAACTGTCAGCACATAAATAACCAACTGCATCCCTCGTGCCAGGCTGGTCTACTCATTGATGGACAAGGGCAAATCAGTGCACTTCTAATAGGAAAGGAGAGGGACAAGAAATATGAACTGGGTCTGATCCAGAGAGACCTTCCTCTCCAGCAGATGCCAGTTTGGGCTCGTACCTCCATCAGGAGCATGAGCGCACATCCATGGCCCCACTCTCCAGCTACAGAAACAAAACGTCTCTGAGATGTCTGTCAAATCTCTGCCCTCCTCGCTGGTTTTCTGGAGGATTTTTTTGGTGGGTTTTTGGGGGTTGGGTTTTGTTTTTTCTTCTTTTTAATGATAAAAGTCTAAAATGGCTAAATATCTTCTTTATTTTTTCTCTAAACACTAAGACTAATTCTCAAAATCTGCAGTTTAAAAGGCATGAGAACCTCGAGATGGGTCCTGCAGGAGTGAGGCACATTGCCTGACAAGGGGAAAGGGCAGCAAAGGGTTGATGCATGCCGCCAAATCACATGCACCTAGGACACAACGCAGTTAGTGAGACTACACAGCTTTCTTGCTGTTGTTGATACAGCGAAGGCTCCCTGAAGGGCCCACTGATAATGGCCGTTTTGACATGCAGAATCATAAATCCATGCTGTTTTCCGTTCTCGCCATCCCACTCCTCTTGGCTCTCCGGGTGACCAAGTGGTCCCTCTGAAACGTCTTGTCCCAGAACATTCGTTTATGGCAGTTTCTCAAGCAGTGTTGCTTGCCAGATATTATTTCTGTTAATTAGGCCTTTTGGCTGCTTGATATGCCAGAAAATTCACATTTTTCTACTCTTTTTCTCCTGCTTTTGAGTTGTTGTATTTATTCAAGATGAAAGCCAGATGTTATATAATAAGAGAGCTGCCTTTCCTAAAGGGAAACATTCATCAGTGCAGAAGCAGACGTTGTAGCATTGCTGTGAATTACTTAAATTCCTCCTTTTTTTCCTTCTGAACAGGAAATCCAAGAAGATGTATTTGAAAGCAATAGTATTGTGACTGCAGAATAAAAGCCATTTACCCTAATCCCTTTAAAAGCTTGTAATAGGGATTTAAACATACTGAAGTTTAAGAAAGTTTAAGTTTGAAGGAGAGACAAACATAAACCCAAAATATTTGGAAAAAGGAATGTTTGGATATTTTACATAGCAAATACTTTTCAAATACAACACAGATTACTACTATCAAACCAGCTAGATTATTTTTTTTATGCCCAGTGGCTATCGATTTTCCTACAGACCCTCTTCTCCCAAAGCCGGGCAGGGCCTTAGCACAAATGAACCTGAACGACATTTTACTTTATACTGAAATAAAAACATTCTACAAAATGGCTCCTCTGGTATTGTGCTGGACGGGCATATTGTGATTATTTTGATAGAGAGGGTGGGATGGGATGACTTGGGAACAAGTCATTCGTGCAAAGATAAACTTCCCCACGGTACAGCCCAGGCAGGTGCTTGGGGGCTCACTGGGGCGTTTATGACACCTGGGCTTGGCACTTGCTGTGCTGGGTGTGACTCTTGGTCGAGCGCTGGAGGTGCAATGCTCCCCTTGGGTGCCTATTTTTCCTCTCTTCCTCTTATTTCTTTTCATGGTAGCAGGAATAACTATCTATAGGAAGAACAACGCAAAAGAAAAATGCAGTGTTTTCTCAATATGAAAATTCAATCGCAAATAAAAAACGCTTTTCATGGAAAAAAAGACTTTGCAACTGACTGACAGCCACAGTATTTCCCTGTGAGTGGGGGCAAGAGCAGCCTCACGCATCACCCCACTTCTTGCCCCTGCTGTCATTGGTGCGCTGCTCACACTCACTCGTGGTCTGCATCCTTTCTAGTGCCAACCATGGCTTAGAAATTTAACTTTAGGAGTATAACTTTTTAAGCAAAGACCCAAGCTTCTCACACACCCAAATTAACACTTTGAAAATAACCCTCCCATGTATAAACTATAATCTTTAACATTTAAATGAATAATGTATATATCAAAGAGTTTTAATATCATGTTCATAAAAACAATCATAATCCTGATACCTCACTTACCAGGTTTTGGAAAACTTGTTAAAGATGTAATGCAGATAATTATCTGTTTGTATAGAATTTTATACCTTTACTATTAAATATTTCCATTATGCCATTGCTGGAATATTTTTAGTATTAATATAATCTGTTGTAATATAAAGAACAATACTAGCATAGCTATTTTACAAAATACGTTCCAGTTGAACGAGCTAATTAGCTTTTAATAATGAGACCCAGCCAATGGATTTACAAAGCAAGCTATTGGAGCTTAATGATTTCAAAAGCTATCACATTTACAAGTTAATGTAGCATAAATTATTCATAAGCATCTTATAAATAAGTGTAATAAGTTATTTCCAGGGCCAGTGTTGCCTTAAAATGAGGTTCTCTTGAAAAGTGCCTTCAGAAACAGAGCTTTGTGTGATCCCATATTTACTGTGGTTTTTGCTATTTTCACATGAAATTGTAGAAGTTTGGAAGTAGAATCACCTCTGTCAATCATTACTTTTTATGCAAAAAGAAGTGTTCTAGCAGAGATTTTTTATTTTATATACAGTACATAAATCTACAAGTTCTAATTCTATCTTAAGACCAACAAATAAACACACAGCAAGATTAAGGCAGGAATGCTTTCCCTGTTTAATTGCCTGAGTTACATCTTGGCAAATTTCCTGATGATTTCTTTGGTTTCTTATGGATGGTAATATACACATTTTCTCCATTTTGTTATTTCGCTTACCAATATGGGATCTTAGATGACTAAGAAACATCAACTCCTGTAGAAATGCAGACTTTCAGAAGAAGAAGAAACACCCCCCCCTTTCCATTCAGCTGTCATTATTTAGGATTGTTTTGATTTTGCTAGGTTGCTGGGGTTTTGAAGTCACAGCAAGATCTCTTCAGGCCTCGGAAGGAACTATGTGGTCCTCCTCATATTTCTGATTTGAATAATTAGATACAAATGGTATTTTTAAAGAATAGAGGAAACAGTTGATTTCACAATTGCTCATTGAGAGCCATAGAGTATTGTATTTTCTCTCAAAAAAGTAACTTGGCAAGACTTATTTATATTATCAGGAAATAGGATGGGTGGCAGATACTTGATGAACCATGTTCCTCTTATTCACTTGTTACATGGAGAAGCTCTTCAGTACAAATTTGAATGAGCAGAGGTTCATTGGACGCGTTAATCTCAATCTTAAAAATTACAACTGCTTTATTATCAAAGTTAATTTGCTCAACAGGATAAGACAAGCTTGAATCAGAGGATTTCTAGCAAAATGTGCGCCACTAACAGTAGAGATTTTCTCCTCAGGGGTCAGCTCAGGAACATGGAGTCACTCCTCAAGAGATGCTAATTATTACCACCAGGCTCTCCAGCTTCCCATATCCATTCAAGCTGCATTTAGCCCTGCTTTCTCAACCATGAGTATATAGCAATCATAGCAATCTGTGACAGAAAGGCAGATATGTAGACATAAATACCCACATGCGCATGACTTGCGTGAGCACAGACACACCAAACACACACACAATATTATAAAAGTCCAAAACCTCTCCCCATAGGGAAAGGAAATATGAGCAAACATCATCCCACTATTAATTAGGAAATTAACACTACGTTTTTAAAAGGGGACAAAAAGGAACATGGATCCATGAGGTGGTCTTCTGCTTGGGCATCTTCCCTATGGTCATCTCAAAGTTTCTCATCCACAAAGTTAAAATCCAGTTTTGCAGCAATAGCAAGCGAAGCAGATGGGTCAGCTAGTCTGCAGGAGGTTAAGAGGGATCCCAGCAGTTAAAATACTTCTCTATATTTGTTTTAGAGGTATGAAAAGATGTTCAATGCATACTCTTCCCAAAACCCATTATGGATATTTAGTGCTTCACGACCGTTGTATCTTCTATCAGCTGGGCTTTGAGAGGGCACCCCATGAAGCTCTGGTTCAAAAAACAAACTGGTGTGAATCACTTACAGGTTCCACAGAAATCAAATCTTCACAAGCAATACCAAGGTCCTTGAGAAAGACACAAGGAGCATTGTCAGTATTCGGGTATACCTATCAAAGTAGTTTCCATAAACATCCCAAAGGCAGATAAAAATAAAAAAGAAGAAAAAAGTTTTTGTCAAATAATTTAAAATACTTAATTTATAAATTGTTGGGGAAAAAAAACCCCACATTTTTGCATACTTTTCTGAGCTCTGTTTTTTCCCCTCCTTTAATTAGTAATTTATTAAACATTTCAAAACCATGAAGGTTTGCCAAGCAGTTTCATCAAGCTCAATCCATCAATGAGTCCATGAGTTTTCAGTCAAGTGAAGAACGAATGAGCAATGTCAATGAGGCATTCAGCTAACAGGAACCAGGTGGTGCTTGACACAATATTTTCAAGTCGTGCGTCATAGTGTTGCATTCTTGAGCCTGGTGTGACTTCCTGGGAGCAGTGCCAAAGTCAGGCAAATCATTATTTATAACCAATGACATTTTGAAGATTATACACTCTTAAGTTTCTCTTGTCCTTGTTTCTTTTGAACTAGTCTTTGTCTTCTTTTGGTTTTGACTGTAAGCTCTTTGGAACAAGGATCATTATTTTCAGTGTTTGGAAGGAGGCCAGAGTCTCCACAGATCAGTCTTCATGCCTGCACTCACCAGGAGACAAATGATGGCTTCACAGACATGTGAAATGGTGCTTTCTTCTCCCCAAGGAGTGGTTTGTTGTTCTCAAGCTGTCACCCACCATAAGGTCCCTCATTCACTCCTATAGCACAAGTCAACTCGTAACTGTCTTTCTGCTGTTCCTCAACCATTGTGTTTCTGTCCGGATTAAACTCTCAGCTGCGCCGGTGGTTCCTGGTGCCTTCTCGCTACAAGTACAACCCTGCCAAGCAGAGCCCAAGTCCACCTTCCACCCTCTTTCCAAACCTCCCTTACCTGCCTCAGTCTCCATTGCAACCAGCACGGACCCCTCTGGCAGACAGACCTAGGACCTGAGCATCTCCATCTTTCCCCTCCAGCTTCAGGGCATGGCTTAATTTTGTAGATTCCTGCTGCGTAATATCTGTAAGATGCAATTTTCTTATATATTCAGCCATAAAAAAAACTTCACCAGCAATACATCTCCCACCTGATACAATCCTGTCTCACAAACTCAATCTTGTTGTTCACTCCCTTTCAAAAACTTTTTGTGGACTGCTGCATGGCATGTACTACCCACCGGCAAACCCAGCCATCCCCCGCTGCCTCATCACTCACGGATCCCCAGCTCCAGGCAGACATATTGCAGCTTCACAGACAGAAACCTCTGTGATTTTTCCCATTTAGCTCCTTTGGGTTGATTTAACATCTTATAATAGATATTTTTAAACAGCCTTTTGGGTAGAAAGGCTTCCTGGGTGCGTGCACCATTACCCATTCACTCTATGTACTCTAAACATCCCAAACCATCAACAGAGAAATTAGACTCTTATTTCCTCTGACCAGGGAAATGAGCTTTACTATTGGAAAAAAAAAAAAAAAAAAAAAGTCATGGTCTCTTGCTGCAATACAATCTAAGGAACATGCAGACATGCTTGGGTATAATTTCCCTAATGCATTTGTTCAAAAATGGGCTGCTGATACGTGTTTTCCTTATAACAAACACTACATGAAAAACATTTTTCTCGTTGTCCTTCTTCCTAAAAGTCTTCAACAGTTTGTCATTTTGTAATTACTTTGTTATCTCCTGTGTTTGTAGTACATTAAATCTCTCATTAGTTGTTTATCCACCAGGAATTGGAGATGATTATCACTTTGTTGCTTTGAATTTATACTTTGATATGATAATTTACTGTCTAGATATTATCAATAAGAGCAGGAGGAGGTAGCCTGAACACGCTGGCTGTAATTTGATGAAGGATTTGTGGCTCTCCTTGTCAGTTCTTTAACCATCGATCTACCCACACAGGGGCTTCGCCTAACCCCCCCATGAATTACGTTGTGGCGCAAGGGAAGAAGTGATTATTCCAAAACATTACTTCTAAGTCAGAGTGTCTAAACAGTGTCTACAGCCGATATGGGAAGGGATAGTAGTAAAGGACTTGTTTACAGCCCTAAATGCCCACTTCCTTTGGAATTTATTAAGTAGTTAAATGGCACAAGAGGTAGTCAGAGCTTGTGTTTTATGTCCTGTTGTAATTCAGTTGTAACTCCACTAAAAAGATTGTCAGCAACCTTTGCTAGCTCATAGTGCATATCTGAGGGGAGAAAAGGGAGCTTTTTTTTCACTACAATTTATTCATTTATTTATTTAATAACAGGCTAACGATAGATAGCCCTCCCTGCTAGTAACACGTATCAGAACTATAGCTGAGCAGAGGAGTAGGACCAGAGTTTTCTGTTTGCCCAGACTTTAAGAAGATAGCCATGTTTATTTTTGCAGGCAACACAAGCAAAATTCAGCCATTCATCTTAACAAATGTTCACCCCATGGTGAAGGTCCCTGCACTGACCCTGTATCTCATTTTGGTTTAGGAACAAACGAAGCACGTGGTGCCCCTCCTCACAGCACATCCCTGCAAGCCTTGGCTTTGGGCTCAACCTCACGTTGAATCTGCACTGCTGCCAGAGGGAAGTCAGGCCCGAGCTAGCACTATGGTTACAGGGGGAGCTTTCTGGATTCAGTGCGAGCCTAGACTAAAATAATTAAAGTCCCTTGTCAGCTGCATGTACAGAATGTCACTGTCACTAAAGCCAAATTCCCATCGTTTCATAGTCCCCAGAACAGGCTGCCAGACTGCACCTGAGGCAACATTTCTATGACCCTTCGCCGAGATTGGCTAAATAAATTCAGAAGCAAGATGATGACAAACATGAAAATTGGAAGCAACCATAAAATTCTGCCTGTTTGTATTTTTTCAAGAAAATTCCTGTTTGTAAAAGTTCCCAGTTCCTGGGCTCTTCAGCTTTCAGCTCAGCAGCTGCTTGCTTGGTTGCATAGCAACTTTCTCTTCTGCCTCCGCTTGCCAGAATCAAAAGGCCACATGTTGCATAAAATAATTAAAGTATTTCTTGGTTCAGAAGGACCGAAGTTCAAGCAGGCTGGCTGGGACATTGTTCCCTGCACTGCTCTCTGACTCCAAACTCTTACCTTGATGACGAGTGATATTCATAGCACTGAAATTACAGACCTCTAATTTGCATTTTTTTTTTTTTTTTTTTTTGTAAACAGATTGGTCCTTTTTATCCCGGGCCATACCCCACGCTAAGAGTACAA